>BLSH010107257.1:140809-155913 GCA_018402905.1 Glandirana rugosa
ACCATATAACAACGACCTGGACTAAACACCCACGATTTTTTTTTAGTCAGAATTGAATCTTAATAAAAAAATCTTTTTATTTTATTAGTTGTACCATTCAACGATAAAAATGTGGAGGTCCAAAAGAGTATCAACAAAAAAAAGAAGAAGTAATTTATCGAAAGTAGTCGTTCAGTGTTGAGTGGAAGGATCTAACAAACACACTAACCAAAAACGAAAACTTCGTATGAGTTCACATTGATATCTGTATTGGAGAAATGTCTTCGATTTATTATGAAATGTTTAATGTTATATATACATACACATAGTTTGGTTTTGTGTAATGAATAAATGGTAAAGCCATGTTCCTTCTCCAGACATTTATGTAGCTTCTGTAAAGAGGTTATGTCTATAGTTACACTTGAGTATGCTTCAAAAGCAAAAACCAATCACACAAACAATCTAGGAAGGTGAGTTGTGACTTGCTGATGAAAGCTATTTAATGAAGAAGAAAAAAAACAACTATGAGAAAACCTGGAGGTGTAAAAATAGCAACTTACCATGTTGATTATTTTATTTTTCTAAAAAAATAATTCTAAGTTAAGACTGATTTTTTTTTAGCACCCACAAATCAGGTCCAGCAACAATATACCATTGTTTGCAGGACTTATGTATTGTAGTTTATCTTACGGGTTAGTAAGAAGTGCATTTGCAAATGTATATTTATACTAACAAATTGCTAATGCAGAAAAATCAGGTGCTGTAGCAGACACCACATCACCTAAATCTGCTACACACCTCTTTATGGCCCCATGCAATAAGATCTAATGGTACCTTGGTAATAAGATGTTGCCTGTTGTCAAGCCATGTAAACTTGCTTGTGCAGGGTCACAATCAGCCACAAAGTACTTGGATACAATAAAAGGTGCCCTGTTATCTATGGGAAGTCTGGAATGGGGTCAGGGACATCTAGAACCAGATCTGCTGTAAGTTATAAAATGTCAGTTTAGACTTAAAAGAAACTTCAGAACCCACTACTACCATTACATATATGCTCTCCCAATACCAAAATTATATAGCAACATCAAGGAAACGCCAACCCTATATGTGGGAACACACTCTTTTTGGTGTTAACACATTTCTAATAGTCAATAAGGTATACAATATTTCTAAAATCTAGGAATTGCTCCTTATCAATCTGTCCTAGTTGGAGTGATCGAAGTCCTGCCAAAGAAAATAGCAGTCGTCGACCAATAGAAGCTATCTACTATGTGCTTTTGTATTAGACTAATTATTCCAGCAACTGATGACAGTACATAAACTATTTTTTTAATGAAAGGCCCTGCCAATCTAGCTACAAAGAGTAATTGTAATAATAAATACGGGGTAGATTGTCAACAATGTGCAAAAGCTATAATGACACATAATAGCTTATACTGTTCACTAAATAAGTATTTGGTTCAAATATGTAATATTGTAATTTGACATCTATCCTTAAATCAGGAGAGGTAATTTAAATGCAGAGCACTGTGGCACCTTCTTACTATATCCATGTACCAAGAAGCAAGTCAGTTGACTTTATTTTGTTACACTCTACACTCAGTTATTCCATGCACATAAATGTGCCGCTTTTTTGGAATATACTGTACTTTATGCCCTAGCAAAAAAAAAAACATAATCAGTACATCTCTGTAGCACAGGGCATTTCCCTATATTTTATCCCATTAAAAATGCTGCATGTAAAGTACAATATAAGTCGATCCCACCAGAAATCCAGTAAGCTCCTGACCTACTGTTTGAGCTGACATCACTATCTCTGCTGCACCAAATTCACTAAAAGTGTTATCTTCCCTGCCCCGCTCTCCCCTTCAGGACTACATAAGGCCTTCCTATATCTGAATCTCAAAACCATAAGGGAATGTTCTGTAGTCCAGCATGTTTGAGTGTGACTTACAACTTCCACCCTATACAAGCTTTTTGGAAAGGGAATTAGGAAATGCACAACAATGCATTGGGATTGTTTTTAAATTTGGGAGCCCAAAGCTGACCGCCCCCATTTCCATGTTGCACTCAGTTCTGGATTTACTGCAACAGAAACATTTCATAAAAGATATTTGAGAAAATGTTTGTATCACTAGTAAAACTGTACTTCTACAAAGTGGAGTTTTTATTTAATACATGTGGACTGCTTTTACTATAAAGTATGTCCATATGCATCACATTTTTGAGTCTTAGAAAGGCTACAGAGTGGTAAAACCTTTGCTGTCATTTTTTGGGACATTTTCTTTCACTTTTTGTCCATGAAAATCAGCAGGACGTCAAAGGAAATCTTTCGCAGTGAAGATAAAACCCCTTGTTGGAAAAGTGTCCCTTAATTATACCTGTTACATTATTTTTTTCACAATATAAAGTAAACGTGGTATTACTTTAAAATTGAATTATTATTATTATTCATTAGATATCATTAATATTTTGATGCTATAGCGACTTTGATGCCTTTAATTAGTAATAACCTTACCTTATGTTTTCAGCTGTCTACAGCTTAAAAAAGTGTTGTGATATCCATAATTTGTTAATAAAAAGAAGCATCAAAAGCAATATATTTAGAAGCACAGACAGAAAACAATTGATCTGTATTGGCTTTAATTCACATGAGCTTAGTAAAGCAGAACAGAAATGCTGGCAATAAGCATCATAGTATAGAAGAGAAAAAACAAGCAGACGGGGAGACATCAGTGCAGGGAAATGTAAAGAAACAGTATTCCAAATGAAAAAAAAAGAAATGAAGAGTCAATGATAAAAATCTTTGTAGGACGCATCCTTTACTTCTTTTGTGTTTGACAAAGCATCTCACTTGGTGGCAAACTAAACGAAGTCTAAAAACCTAATTCAAGCTTCTTCTGTTTCCAGTTTCCAGAACATAATTGAAGACTGTGTGAGACAAATGAGTGTAGAATTAAATCAGATGAGAGGGAATGGAAACGCATCCACAAACAGGAACAACGCAGCCATGGATGCCGAAATCGTACTGCGGCCTTTGATGGATTTTCTGGATAAAACGTTAGTACTGACTGACCAGTATTGATGTGTTAAGGGCTTTTAATGTTTGTTGTTTAAATCTTTTTTTCTTGTAAACTGAGTAAATATGCAACAGTGTTTGAATAATACAGTATAAATAAAATGAGATCATCAGGTTACATATGTGTCTGAAAAATGGGTAAGATCAGGGTCAGTGCTACCACAAGGCAAACTAGACAGTGACCTAGGGTGCACTATTGCCTAGGGGTGCCCATCCACTGGTTTCCCTCCGTGTCTGCATGCTCTGCAGGCTGCAGCATGTAACTAACTCAGTCTCAGGCAGCTGCTCCGTGTGACCGGTAGTGTAATTAGAGGCACAGCGCAGCACTGGAGCCAGCGCTAGAGGAAGAAGAGCCGATCCTTCTTGCATGTCACATGGGCAGGGCAAAGGGGGTGGAGCCAATGGGGGCATAAAAATGAGGCTTCGCCTAGGGTGTCAAAAATCGTTGCACCAGCCCTGGGTAAGAAGTAAGGTGTATGCAGTTCTACTTTTGATTCACTATGGTTTATGTCTCTTATTAGCCCAGATGGACAGCGGTGTTTAAAAGCCACAAGAGCCACAGCTACTTTGCAAAATATGAGAAAGAAAATATATCTCTCTAACAGATCATGCATATACAATTGAGTATCCCATTCAGGTGGCATGAAATTTTGTGTATAAGGAAAATCTAAAAAAGAAAAAAAAATGTGCTTTTCAGAAACTGGATAATTAATAAATACATTTTCCTCATCTATGATTTAAGACATACTTCCTGTTGCCTGGCAGCATACTTCAGATTTCCACCATTGCTCTCTGTGGGGAAGCAGTGATCCATTCGCAGAGGTCCAACAGCCCTCCTGCTGAATCAGAACTAAAGTGCTCCAATCAGCAGAGAGCATTACGTTTTGCTGATTGCAGAACTATAGGTCTGACCCTGTAGGGGGTGTGCCAGACCTCTGCAGAAAGATGATTGCTTCCACACAGAGAGCACAGGATTGCACTCTGCAGAATATTGGAAGGGGATAGGTTTCTACTCAGGCTGTAGCTGCTTTAGTAAGAACACAAACTGTAAAACATAGCATACATGTATCTGGGCTCATAAATCAAAAGAAGAAGGCATTATCTTTGTTTTGTGATATTTTAGATCATCGTGACCATTTTTATAATTTCCAATTTTTTTCACACTTGTTTTAGTTTATCCGTGTCTGCAAAAATATGTGAGAAGACTGTGTTGAAACGTGTTTTGAAGGAGCTGTGGAAATTAGTCCTAAATAAAATTGAGAAACAGATTGTACTACCCCCTCTGACAGATCAAATAGTAAGTAATATAGCTCATGTACATTTCTAATTATTTTAAAAGTGTCATTGCCTTGTAATGTGCATTCATGTTTTCTAAAGCAATTACATTTTCTTTTATATAAGTGTTTCATACATAGCTTGATCTTAGACCACTAAATCAACTAGGCAGCAATTAGGCCTTGTAGGAATTCCCTAGAGGGCTGCTCGAAGTGCATATGACAACAGAAAATAATTTTTATTGCGCACAGAGTTTTTCAAGCTTTCTAAAAAACAGAGGTGGACCTTTCTCAGGGGTGGACTTTTCTTAGGGGTGGTTCACCACACATGACTAATAGTGATAAGCTTAACCTATGGTCAGGACACAAGTTTGGGCTGAACCTTGGCTATTCAGGCATTCAGACAAATGCCTGAATAATTTTCTATTTTTTTTTTAAATATCAGTGTTGTAGTAGGTTATACACATACAGCACTTTACAGGTGGTGTTAGGACATCCCATAGGAATGATATTCTATGCTATTTTGCATGTTTCACTTTATACAATACTAGAATCCCTGCTCCCTTCCAAATGTAATTTAATAACATTGCTTTTGTACACGTCCCCATAATGTAGTGCCCAGCCCCCCCCCACACACACACACATACCCGCACCCCAATAATCCCTAGCATATTCGCCTTGAAAATCACCAATACTGTTATTCAGTTCCAGCTGACTACAGTAGGGTTCAAATTTAATAATGTTCATTGAACCTGTCCCCACCAAACCAAAGTACATTTAGCTCATCACTTATCACTACAGTACACAAATAATCAGATAAAAGAGTCACCAGTTGAGTCACTGTCATCATTCTCAATGGGACATATGTTCATCCTTTTGTCATCTAAAAGAATCCCATTTTTATTAAATAAGATGTGTCAATTAATAACACTTTAAATGCTTATACTAGGTTTAATCCCTTGAAAGTTTAGCAGCTTCATAACGGGTCAGTTAACGTGGAAATAACTTTATAACTAACTTAAATATCTTAATTTTTTTATGTATTTTTAAGGACATATACGGGTTTATTTTTGTGCACTGTTCTTTTTTTTAAATATTATAGGTATGTGATTATTACACCATAGTTAACATAATGATCAAGTGATTTAGGAATTAAAAGTCTCCAACCACTCAAAGTGTTGGCTCTTGCCTGTCAAAAGGAGATTTGTTTTATATCTAGCAGAATTTTAAGGCACACACATTGCAATATATTGGTTACAAAAAGTATACATTATTTATAAATATAATTTAAAAACAGTAAATTAAAACATTTTTACATCAGCAATGTTTCTTTCATTAGTAACTCCCATTCCCAGCACCGTACATCAGTATACAGTTTGCAAGCAGGTAGTTGTTACATTTTATAACATGTAGAGTCACAGGTGCTAATGGAGTAACGTACTAAAGCCTAATGTCCATTTAAAGGTACATCCAGAAAATAGATTCTCAAATGTATAAAGGCAGACTTAATGTGGAGTAGTTTTGTAAATATGAAATAGTGCATATTAATACTAATATCTCCAGCTGTTGGAGGTTTAGGCTCTTTTCTCTGTCTCCTTTTTGCTTTTGTACAAAGCCTGTTATTTACAGATCTCTGTAGCTCCCGATAAAACCTATACACACAGATGAATAAGTTGACTTGTCTCTATTGGATGGCTCCTTTTCAGGTTTCAATCAGACAGAGCAAGCCAAAGGACGGGGAGCCTGTGAATCCTTTATCATGTCTTAAATTCTGTTTGTAGGAGAAGAGAGAAGAAAAAAGAACATCAGTTTAAAAAAATTGAGAATTAATGGAATAACATTACCTAAAACAATGTTAGTCTGTCTTTAACATCTGTTAAAGAGCAGAAACAGGTGCCATGAGTTTTGGTCGCAAACAGAAACATGTTTTTAAGTCTACATTCACTATTTTACAAATGGAACTCTGTAAAGTAAAAGAATGTTACCCACGTAATGACAGTCAGTACATTTAAGTCACAACAGGCCTTTGGCATTGTAAGATTTTACTTTGTTCTTTGTTTAGAGATACATTTTATTCCTCTGCCTTATATCCATTCATAACTGTCACAGTGGATGTGTACTACATGTGACATTGTGAACTGAGGATCATAACACAGCTAGGTACCGTTTAGATCAGTACTGGAAATCAAATAAAGACATCAGGATGTTTTCACTTCAGGAATTGACATTTGATGGCAAATAGATTATGTTTAACTTTCTTCTTACAGTTTTAGGCTGTTTGTAAATATACATGATAAACTAGTTGAGTCATGACTGTTTGCTTTTGTATTCCTTGTAATCTTGAGAGTCTCATGACTATCGCCATTATTATGGGGGAGATGAATCAAGTTATTGCTGAAGAGCACTAAAAAAATGTTACAAACATAGGAAGATTAGTTGATCTACTAAAAGGCCTGGTTCACACCTATGCATATTTTAGTGCGTTTTCAGTTTTGCAGAGACACGCTACAGTCCATTTAACATGGTTTCCTATGGATGTAGTTCACATCTGTGCATTTTATGGAAAGGGCCAAGGATTATTTTCTGGTTTTTGGTTCCATCAACTTCAATGGATCAAAAATGTGTATTGAAAAAAGCAAAATGCACCTGGAATATGCAAACTGCAACCAGGTGCGAATCAGGCCTGAAAGCATTATGCCCTTTTAAGTCCAAATGTAAAAAGCCCTTTGACATTAATTAACCTTGCAGCAAATACCTTAAAATGCAAAACTATATGTGTCCCTCGTTCACAAACCCCAAGTCTAATGGATAAATTAGTCAAAGATTTATTTTCAACTTAACTGCTAAACTTGGTTTTGATATTTAAAAGAAAAGTAAAGGCAAATTGTATTTGCTTATACTTCTTTTTGGTCACAGGATTACATTTACTAATGCTATTGACCACTAGAGGCTAGCGGGGCAGAGCCAAGCCAAAGTCATGAAGGATCTTGATAATATTATTGGGATCTACCACAGCTGTCTGATTGGCAGAAGGTTCAGTTTCTCACCATGAGACTGAAAGCAAAAGGGCCGGCAGCGCCCACTCTCTTCTCTGGCAGCAGGAGGATTGGAGAAGGGAAGGGGAAATGCTAGCAGATGCACTGCTGGAACTAGAGGCAAAGAAATGTCAATTCAGCCATCACGTAATCAGTGTGCTTTCTTTGGTGAATATGTATATATACTTTTTTCAGGACCCCAAACTTTTTCTTTAAGCTTAAAAAACTAAAGAAAGGGTTAAAGTAAACCCAACCAGTTTTGTCCCCATCAGGAAGATGTTTCTGCTGTTCCTATACTTAGGGACATAACAGGAAGTAAGTGGAAATCTCTCCAAAATAAGGGTACATCCCACCTCTGACAATTGCCCTCAATGATACAAGTATACCCAACTGAAGATATTCCCTCTAATTCTGCTATTGTGACAACTGTAAAGTATTACTTTACCTGTACCTACCTTCATTTTCCAGGCCACTTGATTACCGTACTCTCTTCTTGGGGAGCACTTTACCCTTGCTCCTCTTGTGATAAGGGTCTCTTACTGATTTGTGCCTTCTTCACAGAAAATGTACTTTCTTGTAGCATATCATAATACCTCACATTTAGTTACTAACTACAACTAGTTATAAGAGCACATTCCCTTCTCCCAGCAGTGCACTCTGAACTTGCACAGGCTACTTTGTGGTGACAGGAATAACTTTGTACACTCACTTTGAGACTGCTGCAGAACTCAAACTTGAACTGCCTCAATAAATATCCATTATTTAGTCGCAGAGCAAGCTAGAGAGTCTGAACATTGATATATTTAGCAATTTCCCTTTGTTTTGTAGGCAGAATTTGATCTTGTGAAATGGCCAGTAAGCAATTCACATTCAAATATGGCTTTCAGGCTTTTGAGCTATTGCAGTTCTTTTGCTAGAAGAAGGGTCTGTATATTGTTGGAAGTAGACATGGAAACAGAAGGAAAAGTTAACTGCTTTAGGGTTTCTCTTTAATATTCTAAATTACCTGACAGCTGTGAGCAGCCCATTTAAACACCTATTCCCTCCTGTGAATTCCGACATGCCAGGAAGAGTAGACTTCATACAGCAGTCTCCTGCCAAATACAACTGCCAATCAGTGGTAGGCCACAGAATATTTGTGGGTGAGTCAATGCACTTCTTACATTAAACAGATAGAAAATATTGCTATAGAGCTGCTATACAGACTGTGTTATAATTAGTTAATTAACATATATTTTTTCTTAGCCTCTCTCAGCTGGAAACATTTTTGTATTTAGATCCTAAGTTTGGGAGATGAACATTTTTTTTTACAATTCATATACAGCATGTGTGAAGGATCACCAGATAGTGTGCATAGCATACATTCTAGTTTACACCTATTTATATCAGGTTTCATTATTTACAGATGACAGTTGGAAATAACTGAACATTTTAAAGGATCATGTATATTGTGAGTGGCATGGAGGTTTTCTAATACAAACAACAAACTGATATTATTATCATATGTTGTGATACACTGCCATGCCGACTGTTCCTTGTTCATCTGCCAAAAAATCCAGTAATTATAGTTCTTAGGGTAATTGTGATTTAACACATGTTAGCATTTCACTGTAGTGGGAAGCTAAGCAGATGGTTGTTAAACACAAAAAGGGGTAGAACCGGCTTGCACTATCCTGACAGATTCTGGCATCAGTTACTGCCTATTTATCCTAGCTACTTATAGTTAATTGCTGTAGACAAGGCAACCGCATTTTATAAGTAGCTAGGTTTAAATAGAAAGCCGCAATTCTCAGAATTAAACTTTACACTGAGTTTTCAGATGGGGTACAAATTAATTTATATTAAATAGGATCTATGTCATGGAACACAGAGCAAGTTTTATTATAGCCAAAGTTGAACATAGTTTCAAAATAGTCGTTAGTATTGCACTTGCAAAGAGTAGTTCTGGAGAAAGGAGATGCACGATCTCATGACTGAATCAACCGCGCTATAATCAAAATCATGTTTTTAAATATTGCACTTATGACAGAGCGCATCAGGGATATTGATGGGTATTAAGGATTTTATTATTATCCTCTTTAGGCCTATAACACTGAATGACAGAATGTCTTAGTCTGAATCTGTGAGTCTTTCAGAATGTGATACAGCTCCAAGCCATGTTTGTTCCTTGAGATTTCCTATTTATTTTTTAGTATGTTTCTTACATAATTTTTAATTTTAATGAAAAAAGATCTGTTCCATAAGCATTAAGTTTTAAAATATGGAATGATGTGGGTATAGTCCAACATTGACCCATAAAATCTTACAAACCTGGACATTTTTAATTGATTCTTGTCAAAAGTAGAAGTAAGGCTGTAGCTAAACTATATAGCTAAACTATAGCTAACACTATTCTGTCCTCCTATGGGCAGTAACAGCAATGTGTATATATGTATATATATATATATATATATATATATATATATATATATATATATATATATATATATATATATACAGTATCTCATAAAAGTGAGTACACCCCTCAGATTTTTGTAAATATTTTATTATATCTTTTCATGTGACAACACTGAAGAAATTACACTTTGCTACAATGTAAAGTAGAGAGTGTACAGCTTGTATAACAGTGTAAATTTTCTGTCCCCTCAATATAACTCATCACACAGCCATTAATGTCTCAACCGCTGACAACAAAAGTGAGTACACCCCTAAGTGAGAATGTCCAAATTGTGTCCAAAGTATCAATATTTTGTGTGGCTACCATTATTTTCCAGCACTGCCTTAACCCTCTTGGGCATGGAGTTCACCAGAGCTTCACAGGTTGCCACTGGAGACCTCTTCCACTCCTCCATGATGACATCATGGAGCTTGTGGATGTTAGAGACCTTGCGCTCCTCCACCTTCTGCTTGAGGATGCCCCACAGATGCTCAATAGGGTTTAGGTCTGGAGACATGCTTGGCCAGTCCATCACCTTTTCCCTCCACTTCTTTAGAAAGGCAGTGGTCGTCTTGGAGGTGTGTTTTGGGTCAGTATCATGTTGGAACACTGCCCTGTGGTCCAGTCTCCAAAGGGAGGGGATCATGCTCTGCTTCAGTATTGCACAGTAAATGTTGGCATTCATGGCTCCCTTAATGAATTGTAACTCCCCAGTGCTGGCAGCACTCATGCAGCCCCAGACCATGATACTCCCACCACCATGCTTGACTGTAGGCAAGACACACTAGTCTTTGTACTCCTCACCTGGTTGCCGCCACACACGCTTGACACCATCTGAACCAAATAAGCTTATCTTGGTTTCATCAGACCACAGGACATGGTTCCAGTAATCCATGTCCTTAGTCTGCTTGTGTTTAGCAAACCGTTTGAAGGCTTTCTTGTGTATCATCTTTAGTAGAGGCTTCCTCCTGGGACGACAGCCATGCAGACCAATTTGATGCAGTGTGCAGCGTAAGGTCTGAGCACTGACAGGTTGACCCCCACCCCTTCAACCTCTGCAGCAATGCTGGCAGCACTCATATATCTATTTCCCAAAGACAACCTCTGGATATGACACTGAGCACGTGCACTCAACTTCTTTGGTCGACCCTGGTGAGGCTTGTTCTGAGTGGAACCTGTCCTTTTAAACTGCTATATGGTCTTGGCCACCATGCTGCAGCCCAGTTTCAGAGTCTTGGCAATCTTCTTATAGCCTAGGCCATCTTTATGTATAGCAAAAATTATTTTTTTTAGATCCTCAGAGTTCTTTGCCATGAGGTGTCATGTTGAACTTCCAGTGACCAGTATGAAAAAGTGAGAGCGGTAACACCAAGTTTGACACACCTGCTCCCCATTCACACCTGAGACATTGTAATACTAACGAGTCACATGACACCGGGGAGGAAAATGGCTAATTGAACCCAATTTGGACATTTTCACCTAGGGGTGTATTCTCTTTTGTTGCCAGCAGTTTAGACATTAATGGCTGTTTGTTGAGTTATTTTTAGGGTACAACAAATTCACACTGTTATACAAGCTGTACACTCACTATTTTACATTGTAGCAAAGTGTCATTTCTTCAGTGTTGTTACATGAAAAGATAGAATAAAATATTTACAAAAATGCGAGGGGCGTACTCACTTTTGTGAGATACTGTATATATACAGTATATATTATTTTATGTTCTTCCAATAAAAAAATGTCCAGAGTGTTGACTTGTTTACGTATATACAGTGCAGTATGTGCATACACTTCAATCATTGTGCCAATATTTTGTGTGGCTATCATTATTTTCCAGCACTGCCTTAGCCCTCTTGGGCATGGAGTTCACCAGAGCTTCACAGGTTACCACTGGAGTCCTCTTCCACTCCTCCATAACGACATCATGGAGCTGGTGGATGTTAGAGACCTTGCGCTCCTCCACCTTCTGCTTGAGGATGCCCCACAGATGCTCAATTGGGTTTAGGTCTGGAGACATGCTTGGCCAGTCCATCACCTTTTCCCTCCACTTCTTTAGCAAGGCAGTGGTCGTCTTGGAGGTGTGTTTGGGGTCAGTATCATGTTGGAATACTGCCCTGTGGTCCAGTCTCCAAAGGGAGGGGATCATGCTCTGCTTCAGTATTGCACAGTAAATGTTGGCATTCATGGTTCCCTTAATGAATTGTAGCTCCCCAGTGCTGGCAGCACTCATGCAGCCCCAGACCATGATACTCCCACCACCATGCTTGACTGTAGGCAAGACGCACTTGTCTTTGTACTCCTCATCTGGTTGCCGCCACACACGCTTGACACCATCTGAACCAAATAAGCTTATCTTGGTCTCATCAGACCACAGGACATGGTTCCAGTAATCCATGTCCTTAGTCTGCTTGTGTTTAGCAAACCGTTTGAAGGCTTTCTTGTGTATCATCTTTAGTAGAGGCTTCCTCCTGGGACGACAGCCATGCAGACCAATTTGATGCAGTGTGCAGCATATGGTCTGAGCATTGACAGGCTGACCCCCCACCCCTTCAACCTCTGCAGCAATGCTGGCAGCACTCATATGTCTATTTCCCAAAGACAACCTCTGGATATGACACTGAGCACGTGCACTCAACTTCTTTGGTCGACCATGGTGAGGCCTGTTCTGAGTGGAACCTGTCCTTTTAAACTGCTATATGGTCTTGGCCACCATGTTGCAGCCCAGTTTCAGGGTCTTGGCAATCTTCTTATAGCCTAGGCCATCTTTATCTATAGCAAAATTTTTTTTTTTTTTAGATCCTCAGAGTTCTTTGCCATGAGGTGTCATGTTGAACTTCCAGTGACCTGTATGAAAAAGTGAGAGCGGTAACACCAAGTTTGACACACCTGCTCCCCATTTACACCTGAGACATTGTAACACTAACAAGTCACATGACACCGGAGAGGAAAATGGCTAATTGAGCCCAATTTGGACATTTTAACTTAGGGGTGTACTCTCTTTTGTTGCCAGCAGTTTAGACATTAATGGCTGTGTGTTGAGTTATTTTTAGGGTACGACAAAGTTACACTGTTATACAAGCTGTACACTCACTATTTTACATTGTAGCAAAGTGTCATTTCTTCAATGTTGTTACATGAAAAGATAGAATAAAATATTTACAAAAATGTGAGGGGCGTACTCACTTTTGTGAGATACTGTATATATAAATTATATATTATTTTATGTTCTTCCAATAAAAAAATATCCAGAGTGTTGACTTGTTTACGTATATACAGTACAGTATGTGCATACACTTCAATCGTTGTAGGCATATTTACATATACACAACTAAATCTGAGAGTGCTTACACAAAAGGTAGTTTCATCCGCAATACACATTTATTGATAGGGTTAAATAATATATACAACTTACACACTAAACAGTATTCACAATGCACTGTATAGAATAAGCCCCCTGACTTATATGATATTAACAAATTACCCGCAAAAAAACATATTTACAATACAATGTATGCTGCAAGTAGTTAGTTTACTTCACGTCTGGTTATGGTGACTGCTGTGTGTCCCAACACAAAGAGAGCTCACAGCTTGGTGACAAAAAATGATCTTCTCCCCTCCTTTCTGTACTGTGGCTAGTACATTTCTCCGTTATTGGTCACTGTACCTAGCAAACATATAAAGGACCCAGCCTGATTGGATGATTCAAAGAAGGCTGCTGTTTACAACTCATGTGAGATGTGATCAGGGAAAACAAATGGCCAACCTTTGAAATGGAACTAATTACAGTAACACCAACAAGACACTCAATACTTTAAATATATTTCCATCTAACTGAAATATGTTTCTAATTATAATATTATTAGCATCAGTTGATGGCGATTTCACATAAACTCATTATCTAACAAGAGGTATAGAAGCGTGTGCCTCCCCAAGAAAAGTCACCATGAAGTGTATCAACTAATGTCACTTAAGCTTCCTTTGTACACATACTAAGCCTGGCTCCCAATCTTCAGAGTAAAGAGTCCAAAGCAGAAAAGAACATACCGAAACTGGAAGCTGTTGCTGCTCAGAGCAAATAAATCAATACAAATATGCAAAGGTGGTCAAAAGTAGGTAAAATCCCACATTATTGCTGCTGGGATGTTTAGTTCAACAGCAGCTTAAAATATTTTAATTGCTACGCAATTATACATAGGACTCTTTGGCCACTTTTCTTTGACAAGCAGCTTCATAATTGTAGCCAAGTTAAAGGTCCACAGTACCTTAGCTCCACTAAAGTGGCTGAAATAGCTTAAACAGACAGACAGACTACATGTTTAGAAGTAGATTAGCAATGGCTGTTTAATTATTTCTCTCAACTCCAATTTCCTTTAAATTACCCCTACACCATATTGGGGAAAGGAGTGCTCTACGTGATATCCACTTTTAAGTGCTTTTTCTTTAAATATATAGTGATGTTTGGTCTCTAATTAATAAAATATTTTTGTTTGTTCCTGCAAGTTTTTTTTCCTTATGAAATTTTAAATAATAATGTGTGATATAATGGTAGGGGTGTTTTATAATTGTCATATCCCTAAATCATGAAAGGTATTGTAATATTATCTTTTTTTACTTGGCTCTACTGTAAGCTCTGAAGGGCTCCGAGTTGAGGAGATCCTTAAATAGGAAGCATGCAGCCCCATGTACACAGACCACCATCTTTGGGATAGCTCTGTTGATGTGATTCACTAGGTATGCAGCTGCAATTATTTAAAACAGCCATGTTTTTTTCTTTTCAAATAAACTAACATAAGGGTCCTTCAACTCAAAGATTCCTGCTTGGTACACAAGGCATATGGACTAGTATACAAAAAACTGTATGTTTCTAGTTTCATTGTCAGCTGGAACAATTAGTCATAGGAATTATTGTCAATATAACTGACGCATGATAGCTGCTAAACTCAGTGAATGTCTAAGCCAGCCTTTTCCCACCAGGGTTCTGTGGAACCCTAAGGTTGCTCCAGAGGGTTCCAGGGGTTCCCTGAACAATGAACAACTTCTGTCTCTCAGGAGAGTAACCACTGACACCAATGATCTTTTTTGTGTCCTGTAAGGAGGGGGGGGGGTTCACAGTGACCATCACACTAATGTACATTGAACTGTAAGTTTTATAGTAAGTACTAGAAAGGGTTCCTTGAGCCTGGAACTATATTTTAAGGGCTCCTCCATATTTGAGAAAGACTGGTCAAAATTTTAATAACTCTGGTCATGAAAGTGTCAATAGAATGCTTAATTTATGATTTATGAAAATGTATATTTTT
>BLSH010107257.1:215751-246084 GCA_018402905.1 Glandirana rugosa
TTATACAGCACCAAACATATGAGTCTGTGCAATGGTGTGTATCCCATTATCTGCAGCTATAACTTCTGGTAAAAATCATCTGTGCAGTGCTTCTTTCATAGACTTCAGATGCTGCCCTGAGCAGCTTTCTTATGACACTGTTGGAGTTAACAGCAGCCACTGCTACTGAGGAATGTTGAGCCGCTTGCCTTCCTCCTTCTGTCCTAGTAGAAGGATATTGCTCATATTACTACTATCCCACAATATATCACTTTCTGTAAATTGGCAGTGGAGATCATCTTATTTGGCTGCTCCTCCTCCATTCACAGAATATGTACATGTACTGTACTTTCCTACATTCATACTTTCATTCATACTCTCATACATGCATTTCATTTTCAACTCAGAGAGGGAGGAGGACATTTGTGCTGGGGATGGTTTTGTCATGTGGGAGAAAGTGAGTGTATTGGCAGGAGGTATTTGCGCTTTATTTACTATTGCCATCTTAACTCTGAATATTACTTACCCCTAAACCCTTGCACTTACCTTACTTGTGATTCCTGTGCTTTGTCACACAATCCTGATCCCTGCACTCTGTTCATTGCACACTCTTGGCCCAGAGTAGAGTAGGCTCATACTCCTTTCGACTCTCCCACTATCAGTGTAATTTGGCCATGCCCACCATTTCGACATTGTGCACCATCATTAGCTTGTCCCCTACTCCACCCTCTGCCCCCCCCCCTCATTGAAGTGTACATTTTATTAAAATAAGCTGTCAGGGGGTACACAAGTGAGAAAGGGGTGTGAATTACTGCTCTAGAAAATTATGTCATCTCTAAAAGGTGGGTACAATTTTAGCAGTCTTCCTTTGAAGTAGATAAGCTGTAAGAACCTAAAACTGTTGCTTTTTCACACCAGATTGCCACCAAATGTAGTGTTGGGCATTGGACTGGTAGCATTTGACACCAATACTTTTAGCACCTCTTAGGCAATTCTGAGATTCTAGGGGATATGTTTAGGGTTAGAAGAAAGTTGAAAAATATATTTAAAAAAACACAACAATTCAAGAATGCAATATGGAGGGAAAAACAGGAAGCGCCACCTGAGTGTAGTATTAGTATAAACAATTTAATTGTCAAGATACAAAACACTCACAAGATATAGGTTTAAAAAATGCTCATCTGTAGTGGGGGTGTCACTCAGGTCTCTCCTAATGTCCTCGCACTCTATCAACAAGCTGTAGAGGTAAACTGAGGTCTGTAGTCTATTCTGTGGTCACCAGGAAGTCCAACGAAACCAGTGTGGAAAGCACAGAAATGGCATCACCGAGAGTGGGGTGACAGTTGGGAACAGTCCTCATGAGATATGTAGCTTTGTCCCCATTTTATGGTAATCTATTTATTACCAAGTCCCTTTGGTCTTTTACTTCTTATTCTTTTAGTTTCCTTTCAGTTTTGGTGTAAATCTATGCTTGCAGCCAGCTCCTCTATTTAAATAGGTTGGTATAGGCATTTTCCCTCAGTCCGGTAGAAGGAGCTGATGCTTTGAGCACATACCAATTCTGTGCACAGTTCCTGGCTGTCTCTTCACTTCCGATGATGTCTGTGCGTTCCATGCTGGTTTCGTTGGACTTCCTGGTGGCCACAGGATGGCCTACAGACCTCTATTTTACTCTACAGCCCATGGATACAGTGCAAAGATGTTAGGAGAGACCTGAGTGACACCCCACTACAGATGAGCATTTTCTAAACCTATATCTTGTGAGTGTTTTGTATCTTGACAATTAAATTGTTTATACTAATACTACACTCAGGTGGCGCTTCCTGTCTTTCCCTCCTTTGCTTCACTCCACATAGCTGGCTTTCTCTGGGGATAGCCGCTGCCATTAATTTATTACATGGACTCTAAGTTCAACTTTTAGTATTACTGCTTATGGACTACAATATTGTCTATTCTGAATGGGCCTTATTACTTTTATTTTACAGATATACATTGTCTTTGTGCCAGCAGTTACTGTATTTTCTTTCAAGAATACAATATATTCCTACTCAAAAGCAGAGACTATACATTCAATTAATGTTTATGGCACTTGCAGAAATTCAATGCTGTCTAGCTGGAATTTAAAATAATAAAACAGAATGAAAAAAATATGCAGAATCAATGCTTTTTTTCTACAGACAGTGCAGCATTTGGCTTCTGTCCATGTTGAGGTCCCCAATAAACTGCTCTGAAGTCTTTGTTCTCACATCACGCACAGTGTTAGGTTCCAATCCAGTAAAACTCGATTTGCATGTTCTAGTGTTAAGTGGAAATAGGGTACCTGATGGACAAGCTGATTACTTTTTACAATACTGGGTCCAACTCCAGGTGTGCCAACCAATCAGCATAAATCATCTAATAGAAAAGCTAATTACTCTTCACAAGTGCTGGATGCAAATCCAGCACTACCTTTTGCTACCAACATGTGATACACTAACCTGTAAGCAAATTACACCCTTGTCTTTTTATATTAATGCAAATATTTAAGTGAGTCCATACACAATAAAATATTTCAGCAAATTACTGGTGTCTATTCTTCTGCTTCTTCTTTTAAATTCCACCAGAAATCACTAAAAACTATTGATTCTTAACTTTAGCACCTGCTAAATTGTTTTTAGTTTCTTCTTGTTAATTTAAAGAAAACAAAGTAAACAAGCGTCTTTTTTCATTGTAATGTTCCAATAGCTAAATCCATAAAATTGTACTTGTCCTTAACTGGTCATACCTCTGAGCTTGTGAAAACACAAGCTAATATGTCCCTTAATTGAAGCAACTTCACCCACAGTGCATTGCAGATTGATTACAGAGTACGGAATCATATGACAAATACCTGCAATCCTCTCAGAACCCTTATGAGAGGCTGCAAGCAGTTATATAAACATACTTTGAGTGGACTATCTAACTTCAAATCTACATTTGTGTATTTTATATATCATAGGGGTTGATTTACTAAAGCTGGAGAGTGCAAAATTTGGTGCATCTGTGCATGGTAGCCAATCAGCTTCTAACATCAGCTTGTTCAATCAAGCTTTGACAATAAAACCTTTAAGCTGATGGTTTCTGTGTGGAGTTGCACCAAATTTTGCACTTTCAAGCTTTAGTAAATCAACCCCATAGTCTCTCTCAGTTTCACATATGTTTTCCATCTAAGGTACCAGGTTGATTCTGCCAGTCCCATTTCTTATTTGTTCTAAACTGAAAACAATGAAGCACATAAGCTGATCTGTGTTAGTGTGGCCAGAGTTTCATACTTGACTCAGGCTGAACTCACTATGAAATACAGACACACTGGGGTTGATTTACTAAAGCTTGAAAGTGCAAAATTTGGTGCAGCTCCACACAGAAACCAATCAGCTGAATGGCTACCATGCAAAGCTGCACTGGTTTTTGCACTCTCTAACTTTAGTAAATCAACCCCACTGTGTGTCTTCACAGTGTTCTGTAACCCTGTCACCCACTATCAGGACCAAAAAATACATAGTCACATGCCAGAGCTTTTTAACCTTGTAAACAAAGTAAGAAATAACATTTCTGAAAGTACTAGTCATCTGTCTTTGTCTAGCTTCTGAGTCATGGATGTGGAACAAGCATTCAGCAAAAATAAAAGTCAAACATAACTGTTTATAATATGCGTTTAAGGTCATTGACTCACAGTGCCCATATATTTCTTGATGTGTTTTCTTGGTAGCAAACCTAAGCTCAAATAGATACAATTTTAATTTGAAATTGTTAGTCTTGTTGAAATTAATACATGAACAGTAAAATGCTGCTTCAATGTAACCTCCAGTTCTTGGTCACCTAACCAAAATAACTAGGCATCTGCTTAGGTGATACTCCTGCGGGGTAAGACCAGCCACTGTAGATTCTGGTCCTCCAGAGTGTACAGACCTGAGAAAGGTCAGTACACCTAGGTTTTTAATCATATGATCAGTACTGGGGGAAGCCTGAAGCAGTATTTTCTCCTGGAAAGGTAAGTATTTAAGTTCTTCTATTGCTCTTTATTTAGCTATTTCAGAAATCTAGCATTACGTTAAAGCAGAAATAAATTCATCTGCTGGTGCCCTGGTTTTTATTCATAGCGTGCAAGCATGCGCAGCATATTTATACATTTTTGAAGCCTTATCTGCCAAAGGAACCATTTCAACACTGTGATGGCTGCAATCTCCTTTGTTGCTCCACCAAAGCCACTGACATTTTTGCACAGTGTTCTTCCAGGTTCATTGTCTTCGTTGTTTGTCCAGCCAGAGATGATGATATTTCAGTGTATGCTCAAATGGTGGGATTATACACTGAGCTGCAGGTCAGATTCTTTAATTTTGCAGAAGAAATTTATGGAGTCTCTTCTACAATGAAACCTGCCTGTCAGCAATGTTTTTAAAAGAAGGGTTTAGTTCCACTTTCAGTTTTGAGCATAGATTTATTTTAACACCCATTGCCATGTTTTCTTACTGATGAAAGGAAAGTAATAGATAAAATCACCTCCTACAATGTACTAAAAGAGAATCTGTTCTCCCTTCAAAAGAGTCACATTATTGATTCTGTCATTGGCACGTATTCTTGATGTACAGTAGCAGAAAAAGTTTGGAACGATGAAATCAATCATAGTAGGTTGGAAATTCATTTGACAAATCTCCTTTCAAAGGAAGCTCATCTTATGTGGATTGAAATGCCAAAGTCAAGCTTTAATTTTCCAATATGTTTCCATGAGAATCACTATCTCCAAATCCCCAGACTTGTCTGAATATTTTGTTTTTCGCAAAAGGAGATTTGTTAGACAATAATATACAGCATCATTATACATGCTGTGTTAACCCAGTGTCACTCATGCCTTTGAAATCTATATATTAAAGTGACAGGAATAGAAGTGGTTTTGAGTTTCTGATAATTAATATAGCTCAAGTGCACTCTAGCCACTGTTTGTTTACCTGCATCAAGGATAAGCAGTAAAAGTTTCTCTGAATCTTTTTTTAATGAATCACTTAAGAAACTAAAATGTAAAATAATTTAAAATAATTTGTATTTAATAAACTAAATTTAAATTGCACTTCCTATGCTTTCAGCTTTGTATATGAGAGACACTTAAACTAGGTTATCCATACATTACTAGGTCAAACATGCATAAAGAAATAGCTTAGGTTACACCAACAAGAAAAGAACATTATCTTGACAGTGCTTTAATTACCTGACAGTGGAGTTAGTTTGATTAATACAAAATCTTTATTCAGTTGCTGACACTGGATGTACTTACATGGATCCAAAAAAAAACTCATCAAAGTACATACAGCATGTGTGGACAAAATACCATTGTTACTTTTGTATCTGCTCAGTTTCATTCACCTGCAGATCAAAGGGGTGAGCTTTGCTCTAGGTATGTTGTCAGTTAAAGCAACCTGGGAAGTAAAAAAACCTTTAGTTTACCCTAATCAGTCCTAATTAACTCCTTCTGCTTCTGCCCTTGATTCTCCCCTTAATTATATCTATCTATCTATATATCTATCTATCTCTAGTTTTCCAACAATTAATATATGAACTTTTTTTTCAATTTATTTATTTTTTTTTTTTTAAACATTAAATTGTTATTGGCATTTAGGAAGTAATACAATTGAACTTGTATATTTGTCATGTGTTATACATGTGTTATACATGGAGTACATCAATTAGGGATATAACATGCGATAGAGAAAGTACAAAGGATATGTTACTATGTACAGTACATTAGCTTGAGCATTTGAGTGACCATTGGTATATTGTCTAAAATATTCACTTAGCTTGAACAATTGTTAAACAGGTATTAGGATCTTATCATTCTTTAGATGTGGTTATTTTTCGGCCATATGTCCCTCAAAAGGGAGTAAATGGAGATTGTTGATGGCTAGTGTCCTTTCTAGGGTGTAATTTTGTTGAACCATATGCAGGACATTCCTTATGTTGGGAGAGATGGGCTATTTTCACGTTATGAGAATTAGTGTGTGGTCTGCTAAGAGTATGTGTGTTACCACTTGTCTAACTAGGCTTGGATAATGTTCTATGCCTAAGTGGAGGATAGCTAGGTCAGTACATGGAGCTTTGAGGATTCCTGTGAGGGATGAGAGGGTTCAGAAAACTTGGTTCCAAAAGCTTGTTAGGTTGGGACATTCCCAAAAGGCTTGTAGAAGGTGCCCAATCTGTTCGGATCCCCTATAGCATAGGGGTGAGGTTCCTGGGTATATGTTAGCAAGCCTATGTGGTGTGAGGTGCCATCTATTGGTCATTTTGAATGTGAATTCCCAGTGCCTAACACAATGCGAGGTGCTGTGTACTTCTTTATATGCATTTTTCCACTGCATTGGTGTATATGATGCTTGTAGGTCTTTTTCGCATTTGGTGATTGAGGATGTTTTTCTGAAGGTGGTTTTCCCCTGCAGGTTGTTATAGAAGAGGGTGATGCCCTTGATCCCTTGTTTTGGGGTGAAATAGTGTTCCCATACATACTCTGGCAGTTGTAGTGATGGGAGAAGGTATTTGTTTAGAAAGTGAAGGATTCATGTGCAAGTCAAGTGGAAATTGGTCAGTAGATTGTGTGTCTTATTTGGGTCATGTAGGTTTCTGAGTTCAGGTTCATTTAAGATGTTTCATATGTGGGCTAGGCCAAACTTTAAGTGACTTGTTGAAAGATGTGGGATCATGGCCTCCATCACTTTCAGTGCGAAGTCAAACTGAATAGTTTTGGGCCGTGTGTTATTTTGTTTTATTAGGTGGCGCCATGCCCAGATGGAGGCTTGCAATGTTGAAGGTAGCTCAGATACCACACAGGCCTTCCACATGTCACACATTATAAAGGTTGGAAGGTGCCATGTTGGTGCCATAGTTGATTCTATTTGTACCCATAGAGGAGTATCCTTCTCTTTAAACCAGTGTAGGAGTTGGTCTAGCCTAGCAGCCCAGTAGTAATCTATTATGTCTATCATGCCTGCTCCCCCTATATTTTTGTGTAGAGTCATGGTTGCGTATTTACATCTGAGTCTCCTTCCGTTCCATACACATCTCTTAAGGAGTCTCGACAGGGAGTTAAGATAATGAGTAGGGATGGGTACAGGTAATACCCTGAATAAGTATAAAATTTGAGGCAAGACCATCATTTTTTTAGCTGCTATTCGACCTGCCCATGATAGATCTTTTTTGACGATATTATTAAGCTGTGATTCTATTTTTGAGAGCATGGATACCAAATTGGTGGATATTAAGGAGGCATGTCTGCAGTTATGTTAATCCCCAAGTAGGGTATCCCCTTTGTGCTCCATGTGCATGGCAGGTTGTTTTGTAATTGCTTCTTGATGGGATTTGAGACTTTTTATTTGTTTTTTAATGTCACACTTAACAAAATGTGAAATTAAACAATTGTCTTTCACTTTATTTGAAAAAATGTGCAATGCTTTAAGTCTGTCAAATTTCTTATTTATCCAGGCCATGGTATAGCTAATAACATTTTACTGGACTTTTTCTTAAATGTTGAATGTGTTTAGTAGTTTCTCGAAGCCACTTCCCCAGCATTTATATCTAGTACAGCCACCTTAATTAATTCACTATGAAATGTGTAGATATTGATTGTCCAAAAACAGGATGGAAGGTGTGAAAGTCTGCACAAAAGTTAAATCATCAGTTTACAAGGCTAAAGATGTGCAATGTTGTCAAATTACTGTGGTAGAGATGTTAAAACAACATTGTGGGGGGGATTTACTAAAACTGGTGCACACAGATCCTGGTGCAGCTGTGCATAGAAACCAAGCTTTTAGCTTTTATTGTGAAAGCTTAAAGGGGTTGTAAAGTCTCCAAGTTTTTCACCTTAAAGTGGATGTAAACCCGATTCATGAAATTTGAGCTGGGCACATCTATCTGCAAATTTTTCTTATCTCTCTTCAAAGCATTGTGTCCCATAGCTCTGTCCTGCTTCGTTCCTCTGTTATCAGCCATTAACTTTTGACAAGCTTTCCAGGACTTGGAGATAGAAGTGTGTGTCGGAGGAGGTCACTATAAATAGATTAGCACACTGCTTGTCGTCTAACAGCAGAGCTCTGCATGTGTGGGGAGGGGGTGTGTGCCTTTCCTCCAATCAGCTGTCTCACAGTGTCCAGCAATAACCCCTCCTAGATAGGGGGAATGAGGAAGTGAAAATCCTAATAGAATGTGCACTTTCTAAACAGTATATAAATGTGAAGACAACAGATATAGATGTAAAACTTATATAGGGAGATTTGATTCATCTCTGTGTATCATCTGAGGCTGTTCACTTCACTGGGTATATGGAGGGGTTACATCCACTTTAATGCATTCTATGCATTAAGGTGAAAAACCTTCTGTGCTGCAGCTGTCCCCAGAGCCCCCCCCCCCTTTTTCTTACTTGAGCCTGTCTGTTCCAGAAATGTGAACGAGCGACTCCAGCCGCTGTCTCCCCCCCTCATTGAATATATTGATAGCAGCAGGAGTCATTGGCTCCCATTGCTGTCAATCAAACCCAGTGACACGGGAGCAGGGGGCGGGGCTGAGTCCTGCTGTCTAGGTGAATGGACGCAGCAGTGGGACTTGTGAGTATGCCCACACGGGTGCCCCCAGGGAAAGCCGCTCTCCGTGGGGGCACCCACTGAAGAGGAGGAGCTGGGAGCACTGCCGGGGCACCTCAGAAGAAGAGGATTGGGGCTGCTCTGTGCAAAACCCTTGCACAGAGCAGGTAAGTATAACATGTTTGTTATTTAAAAAAAAAGGAACCTTAACAATCACTTTATTTGAGCAAACTGAAGTCAGAAGCTGATTGGTTACTTTGCAGAGCTTCAAGATTCTGTGTACACCACTTTTAGTAAATTTCCCCCTATGTGTAGAAGACAGATGTTTTGAAGGCCTTCATACCTGTTCAGGAACGGTTGTTCCATTTGATGTAGGTGGCCTATTTTATGCCTCTTGTGAACTCTTGTGATAAGTGTGTACTATTCTGAAACTTTGTCTCCACACCACCTATTTCAAGTACAGGGGCAGCTTCTTCAGTCATGGCGTGCTAAAGGATCCCCTGTATCTCATATTATAGCTAACCTGGACCTTGAGGAAGTGCACAATTTTGACAGGGAGAACAACTAGTTTGCAAGAAGTGTGAAAAAGGCCATTGACCTCAAACTGTAACAACCATCACTGAAAGGGTGGGATCCACCATTGCCATCTGTCTTCCTTATATAATGCCATTTTAACATCTCTACCCTGGCAGTTTGACAACAATTTACACATTTAGCCATGAAAATTGAGGAATTAACACTTCTGCCGACTTTCTGACACCAAGGTAAGGGTTATGTAACTGGAATAGGATGGTTATACAACATATTTACTCCTCCCATCCTGTTCTTGGAAAATGAACATCTACACATTCCATTGTGATTGAAATAACATATATTTGATGCCTGCATTGATGTAAATGCTGCGGTATCTTTCTGACACTTATTGGAACTGAAGAAGTGGCTTGGAGAAGCTATGAATCATCTTAAACATTAAGTCCAAGTGAATGTGAATGACTGCTACTATCTTTGCAAAGCTTTGTGACAGAATCATGATTTTAGTGATAATTTAAATGAGACAAATGATAGAATAAAATTGATTATATTTATCCACAGTAACACTGAATCTTTAGTTACATTTTTGTCAATGGATTGCATAAAAATAAAATATCGAACAGAAAGCAGTGTTTCTCATTAAAAAAAAAAACAATATATGTATTACATTGTTATCTTAAAGTGGAGTACCACCCTATTAAAAGTCAGCAGCTACAAAAAGTGTAGCTGCTGACTTTTAATAATCAGACACTCACCTGTCCCAGGCTCCAGCGATGCAGCCGTCCGCAGCATCACTCTTCTCCTCCTCCTCCGTGCATCTCCGGCATCACAAGTGTGGGCACCCAGCTTTGGATTCAAAGTTGGGCATGCGCTGCGCTCTCTGAATGGCAGGCGTACCTTCTGGGACCTGTGACATGTCCCAGAAGATTTCCGAGAGGGAGGGGAGGAATGTGAACTTCCCTCCGGTTTCGCGGCACCAGGAGAGGAAGTGGACCTGGGACCCTGTAAAAACAGGGTCTCCACCCCCCCCCCCAAAAAAATGATATGCTAATTGTGGCATGTTGGGGGGGTCACCTTCCCTTAAAGCAGAAGTTCCACTTTTGGGTGTTAACTTTCTTGGTGGTGTACAGAACTGAGCATTTAAGAGGTCAATAAATACATAGTACATCTATTTCCAGGTAAAACACAACTATGATAAAACCATGAATCACATATGTGATTTAGACTTCCCATGCTTGTAAGAATGGGCTCTCTGGATCATTTTGGTAAATACCTGTTTATCCTGCCAGTAAAACATCTGGTTATTCACGTCCTTCGATAGACAATATTCTTCCTACTGCAGTGAAATCAGCTTCAAAGCTTTAGTTAAAGCGGTAGTAAACCCTAAAAGCTATTTTTACATACAGGTAAGCCTATAATAAGGCTTACCTGTAGGTAAAAAGAATATCCCCTAAACCTGCATGGTTTAGGAGATATTCGCCCTGCATGCAGCCGCTGACATTAGCGGCGCATGCGCTCTGACGATCCGGCCGAGGCGGCCGGCAACTCAGAGCTGGCTGCCGGAGCGAAGAGCTCCCGCGCGCATGCGCGGGAGTGACGTCACGCGGCTCCGGCCACTCACAGCAGTAAGCATGGATATCAGCATAACTGCCAGGCAACCAGAATTTTCAGAAGTGGCTCAGTATTGTCAGCCTACTCATGTCATACTGCAGCCATATCTCTCAACAGTCCTGGATTGTGTGGCACTGTCCCGCAATTTCACCTGAATTCTGCAGTCTCACATCACCCTACTTTATCCCACTTTCTGTCTGTTTAACAAGGCAGCAGGTCATTGTACCAGACACGCTAGAAGCTCTAGGGTAAAAGGAGACCTCCCACGTGTAGAGGATGTTGTTTTGTGATTCCTCTGCAATACACAGTGCCATTCCACTGGAACACAGACCCTGCCCTTTTCTCTCGCCTGCCCGTCTTTGGCCCTGCCTGCATGACTGTGGCCCCATGCCTATTTTTCTCTGGACTCTGCTTACTTGTTTGTGGTCTCTGCACAGCATTTTCTTTTTATTGTTGTACATTGGTAATCAGACACACGTTGCCATACAACCCGCATTATCATCAGTATTCCTACCTGGTGCTTAATGCTGGAACCCAGATTTCCTTCATTTTTCCCACCTTACTGACCACAGGCCCCTAATGATGCAGGCCATTTTTCTTTCCACTGGACAGCAGTATAAGGGACCCTATGACACATACTCCTTACTGATGCACTCTGTACACTAAATTGCATTGTTTTGACTGCTGCACTATATGTGTTGTATAGCACATTACACACACTTGACCCCTGCACACTTATTACAGTACTCACAGGATACTTGCCATATCCTCCAGAATTCCTTGCAAGATCCCTGCCTGGTTTTCCAGGATTTCTTGCAGAATCCCTGCTGAGAATTCCAAGATTCCTCATAGAATCCCTGTTGGTTCTCTTGGGTTTCCTTACAGGATCTCTGCCTGGTTTTCCAAGCTTCTTCTCAGAATTCCTGCTGAGATTTCCAGGATTCCTAGGACCTTCACTACCTTCAGAACTTAGCAATGACACTGGGTGTGTCCTCTAAATAGAAGGGAATGTAAGCTCCAGCCTTTGAAGTGGCCAGTGCTGTATCATGTTGCCAGCTTACAGAGAGCTAAAGAGCTATATTACTTACCTGTCAGCTGCCTTTTTGGGGGCAACCTGCATGACCTGAATACTCTCTTGCCTGTCAGCTGGAATGACCATTGCCTGGACTTGATCATTCTGTTTTTTGCCACATGCCTCAACCTCTCCCTGGATGAATCTACTCTCTTGCCTATGGCATCATGGGCAGTCTCCACACCAAATCCCTTTTATACCAGCAACCTCATGGTGGGACAATCCTGAGGGCTGCAACCTGGTGAAGTTTGCAGCAAAATAAACCCAGGACAGCTAAGGTTTCTGGCCCATCTCCATGATCAGGAGCTCTGGTGAAGACCAGCTGGTACTTAAACTCTATGCCTTGGATAAGCCCACATTACCTGCCAGAGAGTACCATAAGAACTTGGTAAGCTGTGTTGTGCATTACATAGTCCTAACCAAAGTGTTTATTTTCTCAACAGTTGCTCATTGCTGTGTTGTTGGCAACTAATTACGTTTTTCTTTATGGTAGTTTCAGACAAAGTGTTAGATCATGGTGTATACTCATTTTTCTATCCTTCAGGTTTATGGGAAGCTCTCACTCATAGCACAGTAATTGTGCTAATAAACACATATGGTGTACAGTGTATGCAATATGTAGGCCCAGGGTTTATTTACCCAAAACTATGCTAGTGTAAATGATCAGCCCAAAAACCTCCTGAAGCACAACATGCTAAAGTGTATTCTTAACTTACATTTCTAAGCTTTTCAACAATTTCCCTTTACTCTTATTAACTTTAATATCTTGCCAGGAACTTTTGAGACTAAAGACTACTGTATTTGACATTTATCAGCTTTTCAGGATATTTTCCCCTCCTGCTATATTGTCTCATTGTCCAAAATGATTCTGTATATACTGATGGTATTTTTGTGTAATAAATATACATATTGTTTAAAGTTGACCTTAGGCCTTGATATAAATTGCTACAACGGTTGCATTATATCATTTTATGTAAATGTGTTGCTTTTTGTAAGCTACAACAATATCTAAACGGTTATAGTTCTTTTCCCAGCAGCTAAAAACACATTAATTTTGGTAGGGTCATGCAAAATATAGATGGTTCACCACCACACAAAACTGCATTGTGTATAATGGATAGATTGGCGAATGTAGTATGCATGGCTACAAATGAAATACATGACCTTAGGCTTCATTTCCCCTTACTAAACCTGAGGTTAATGGGATATTATTTTCTTTTCCAAAGGTATACAAATATAATCCAATAAATTGGAGTGTCAATAAATTGAGAGTGGGAAGGAGCGCTGCTTTGGGATACCTTTCCTTTGACTATCCAATTTATTGGATTCTGTTTGTATTCCTTTGGAAAAGACTATTGACTGACTGATTTAAAGTAGCTGCTCAAGTATTCATTGTACATTTAAGCAACCTTTGGCGCTGAAGAAATAGGAGGTGGGCTTGCGGTTTTTTCCTTTCTTTTCTTGTTTTCCTATTTTTGTATATAATGGCATATTATATTTATTTTAAACAAACAAATTAATTTAAGGAATCTCAGCTTTTTTGTTTTACTTTATAATGCATTTACTAAATGAAAAGTAAAAGGAAAATGTTAATGTTTTTACATTGTTTTTCCATAATGGCATCAGACATAATCTAACATTTTTCTTTAAGCCTTTTTCACACAAGCACCCTCTATTCCCTCCCAGCAGGAGGAGACCTGGACTGATGTCTGTTGTGTTGGATCAGAACTGAAACAGGCAGTACTGACATTGCTTTAAAGTCTACTAATTATGCCACCTGTGCATAGCATAAACCAAAGCTGCAGTGCTGATTAATTGTCAACAGATGTTGAAGGTTCAAGGCTGATGCTGGCATATTGTTTTTAGTTAGTCACCTGACTCATAGACTTAAATCATAATAAGTTTTAAAGCAGAACAGCTGTGTAGTGCTGTAAAACATAAATCAGTTCAAAAGTTTTAGGCAAGGGTGAAAAAATGCTGCAAATTATAAATGCTTTCAGAAACAGATGTGTAAATAGTTTATTTTTTCTCAAATAACAAAATGGAAAGTGAATGAACTTATGAGAAATCCAAATTGCATCAATATTTGTTTGACCACCCTTTGCCTTCAAAACAGCAAAAATAATTAAATTCTTCTAGGTACATTTGCACAGTTTTTGAAGGAACTCGGCAGGTAGGTTGTTTCAAACATCTTGGAGAACTATCCACATATCTTCTGTGGATGTAGGCAGCCTCAAATCTTTCTGTCTCTTCATGTAATCCTAGACAGACTTGATGATGTTGAGATCAGGGCTTGTTGGTAACCAACCAATTTGAATCATCACTTCCAGGACTTCCATAGTTGAGGCGTTTAGCCTGTTTTCCATGTCCTATGCATGAAAACATAGGAACTGGGGTGCAGAAAAATGGCAGCAGGTGCTCCGGTCCGATGAGTCAAAATTTGAAATATTTGCCTGTAGCAGGAGGAAATTTGTTTGCGAAGAGGTGGAGAGTGGTATAATGATGAGGATCTGCAGGCAACAGTATCACCTGTATGCTGATGACACACAAATCTATCTCTAAACCCCCCAGATCTCTCCATCTGTCTCCTCACTAGTGTTGAGCGAACCCGAACTATAAAGTTCGGGTCCGTACAGAACTTTTGAGTGTCTGGGACCCGGACCCGGACTTTTCAAAAAAAGTCCGGGTTCGGGTCCGGGGTTCTGGTATTTTATTCCACGTGTTAAAAAGCTGCCAAGGGCAGCCAATCAACAAGTGTTTCACTGGTTTTCCCTAGAAGCCATCACAGCCATGCCTACTAATGGCATGGCTGTGATTGGCCAGTGCACCATGTGACCCAGCCTCTATGTGGGGCTGGAGTCACCGTGCTGCATGTCATTTGCTCTCGGGATAGTTTAGGGAGAGGATGCTGCTGGCTCTGTGAGGGACAGATTGCAGATATTATAGAAGATCTCATCCTGCATTACTGAACGATCTGATTGTGGACTAGGGAGAGATACTAGTACTGGTGCTTTGAGTGAGGGAGAGATACTAGTACTGGTGCTTTGAGAGACAGATTGCACACCTCATCCTGCTGCACAGAACGATCTGACTGGACTAGGTAGAGTCTGTTGCTTTAAGGGAAAGATTATTCTTCTAAAATCATCATCAAGTTGTACAGGGAAAGGTTCCAGCTTTTGCTTTAAGGGAAAGATTAGTGTTCTAAAATCATCATCAAGTTGTACAGGGAAAGGTTCCAGCTGTTGCTTTAAGGGAAAGATTAGTGTTCTAAAATCATCATCAAAGTGTGTGGGAAAAGTCTATATCAGCTGCAGGGAGCCATATTAGTGTTCTAAAATCATCTTCAAACTGTATGGGAAAAGCCTATTGCAGGCGCGGGGAGCCATATTAGTGTTCTAAAATTTAGAATACTAATATGGCTCCCCGCGGCTGAAATAGGCTTTTCCCATACACTTTGAAGATGATTTTAGAACACTAATATGGCTCCCGGCGGCTGATATAGGCTTTTCCCACACAATTTGAAGATGATTTTAGAACACTAATATGGCTCCCTGTGGCTGATATAGGCTTTTCCCACACAATTTGAAGATGATTTTAGAACAGTAATATGGCTCTATGCTCCTGGAATAGGCTTTTCCCACACAATTTTAAGATGATTTTAGAACACTAATCTTTCCCTTAAAGCAACAGCTGGAGGCTTTCCCTGTACAACTTGGAGATGATTTTAGAATCTAAAATCATCTCCTAGTTCTATAGGGAGAGGTTCCTACTGTTGCTTAAAGGGACAGATTATTGTTTCTTGCACAAAATTAAAAAGTGCATCTACATTGCTGGTTTAAAAAAAAACAAAAATATTCCAATAATAAAAAAAAACAGTGTTGACTATCTCCTCCTCCTCCACCGCCACTTTCACCGCCTCCTCAACCTCCAACACCACATCCACCTCCATTTTTGATTTTTTTATGTGATTTTAGGTTAAAAATTATTTTAAGTTATTTTCCTATCCCCATTTCTTTGTAGGGCACTTGCCCTACTCTTACCCCCATTTTTCTTCCTTTTGCAGACCTCTAGGACTTTCCAGGACTTTGTTACAGCTATTTTTGTGCCTAAAAGTTTGGGTCCCCATTGATTTCAATGGGGTTCGGGGTCCGTGTCAAAGTTCGTGTCCAGTCCGGACCTGAACCCGGACTTTGTCCCGAAGTTCGGCCGAACCAGCAGAACCCGAACTTCCAGAGGTTCGCTCAACTCTATTCCTCACGCATCACCGACTTACTAACAGACATATCAGCCTGGATGTCACATCACTTCCTCAAACTCAACCTATCCAAAACCAAGCTTATGATATTTACTCCCCCACGTGCCATTTCCCCTGATTTCACCGTCAAAATCAACGGCTCAACTATCAACCCGTCACCCCACTTCAAAGTCCTAGGTGTAATCCTGGACTCCGAATTAACCTTTCGGCCCCACATCCAATCACTATCCAAAATTTGCCGCCTCAACCTCCACAACATCTCCAAGTTATGCCCCTTACTAACTAAAGACACCACAAAGCTTGTAATCCACTCCCTGATCACCTCTTGCCTCAACTACTGCAACTCCCTCCTCACTGGCTTACCTCTAAATAGCCTATCCCCACTTCAGTCCATTAAGAATGCTGCTGCCAGGCTCATCCACCTTAAACACCACTCGGCGTCTGCTACACCCCTATGTCAATCCCTCCATTATCTGCCCCTCAACCAACGTATTATTTTCAAGATACTAACAATAACTTATAAAGCAATTCACAACCTGGACCCCAGCTACATTGCTAACCTGGTTTCAAAATACCAACCAAATAAATCTCTTCGCTCCTCCCAAGACCTCCTGCTCTTTAGCTCCCTTGCAATATCATCCCATTCTCGCCTCCAGGACTTCTCCAGAGCCTCTCCCATTCTCTGGAATGCTCTACCCCAATCTGTCCGACTTTCTCCTACTTTGTCTACCTTCAGATGATCCCTGAAAACTCATCTCTTCAGAGAAGCCCATCTGGCTCCCACCTAACAACTGTACATTTATCTTCTCTATTACCACATCCCCCACAGTTATCACCTCTTGTATCACTTGACCTTCCCTCTTAGATTGTAAGCTCTAACGAGCAGGGCCCTCTGATTCCTACTGTATTTAAGTGTATTGTATTTGTACTGTCTACCCTCAAGTTGTAAAGTGCTGCGTAAACTGTTGGTGCTATATACTGTAAATCCTGTATAGTAATAATAATAACAGTGAAGCATGTTTGAGGTTCCTTGAAAGTTTGGGGTTACATTTCTGCAAATGAAGTTGGAGATTTGGTCAGGATCAATGGTGTCCTCAATGCTGAGAAATATAGACATCCATTATGCCATACCATCAAAAAGGCATGTCATTGGCCCCTAATTCATTCTGCAGCAGACAATGACCCCAAACATACAACCAATATCATTAGGAACTATCTTTATTGTAAAGAAGTAAAAAGGATACTGGATGTGATGGTGTGGCCCCCACAGGGCCCTGATCTCAACATCATTGAGTCTGTCTGGGATTACATGAAGAGACAAAAAATTTTGAGGCAGCTTACATTCACAGAAGATCTGTTGTTAGTTCTTCAAGATGTTTGGAATGATGTACCTGTCCAGTTCCTTCAAAAACTGTGTGCAAGTGTAGCTAGAAGATGCTGATTGGAAGGCAAAGTGTGGTCACACCAAATTTTGATTTGATTTGGATTTTTCTTCTGTTCACTTTCCATTTTGTTAATTGATAAACATAAAATATTAACACTTCTATTTCTGAAAGTATACTTAACCAATTGCAAACCGCCCGCCAATCGGCGGACGGCGGCAAAGTGGTTAGACATCGCAAACCTGACGGCGGCTGTGAGATTGCGGATCGTGAGCGCACACGCCACCGGAGGTGCGTAATACACACACATATACACATATACAGTTAGTAATACACACAGTTAACCCTTAGAGCGCCCCTACAGGTTAACCCCTTCCCTGCCAGTGACATTTATACAGTAATCAGTGCATTTTCATAGCAATGATCGAGTATAGATGCCAATGGTCCCAAAAAAGTGTCAAAATGGTCCAACATGTCTGCCGCAATGTCGCAGCCCCGCTAAAAAATGCAGATCACCGCCATTACTAGTAAAAAATAAATACATTAATAAAAACCCCATAAATTAATTCTCATGATTCATAAATGCGGCAACTTTTGTGCAAACCAATCAGTATACGTCAATTGCATTTTATTTTTTATTTTTTTTTACCAAAAATATGAGGAAGAATATAAATTGGCCAAAACCAATGAGAAAATTTGATTTTTTTTATATATAATTTCTTTGGATTTGTATTTTAGCAAAAAGTAAGAGATATTGTTTTTTTTTTTTGCAAAATTGTTGCTCTTTTTTTGTTTATAGCAGTGACCATAAATGATGCAGAGGTGATCAAATACCACCAACAGAAAGCTCTATTTGTGAGAAAAAAAGGACGCAAATCTTGTTTGGGTACAACATCACACGACCGTGCAATTGTCAGTTAAAGCGACGCAGTGCCGAATCCCAAAAAGTGCTCTGGTCCTAAAGGGGGAAATACTTCCTGGGCTGAAGTGGTTAATTTACAGTATTTTTGCACACCTGCCTAAGACCTTTACACAAGTACTGTATATCTAACTTAACACAAAAAAAGACTGCATACCCTCTAAAACTGATTTGAAAAAATGGAGAAAACTGCTGTACTAAGATACCTGAGTTAAAAGTTCTACTTATAAGAGTAAAACTTTCTTCTTTCTATGTCTTCAAGCTGAGCTTGAAAATGATTGAAAGTAAGTAGGTTCATATTGGACAGATTCATTTAGATATTTATATCTTCTGCACATGAGCTACTTTAATATTTGTTCACGGATATATTAAACAATTTTATATTCAAAAATAATTCCTTGTAAATTCCTCCAACTGACCTGTGAAGCCATAACAATATATCAGCCTGACATAAAGCACAAGGACTTCCTTCAAATTTTTATCAAATTAATAGGCAGTCATATTTTCATACATTAGTAGCTGTCATATGTAATAATGTAGAAAGAACTTCTATGAATTATCCTAAGAGGAGAACATTTAAATGTAATATTATTTGCAGCATTGCCAGAACAATGCAGTTTGCAACTATATTAGAATGAAATCAGAGAAAGAAAATGGGAATTATATGCAGCTTTAATTTACATCTGGTATTATAGCTTGCTGCTAGAGCAGTTTCCTCCCATAATGCTAGGTGAGGATCTTTTCTTTGTTGGTGTCAGCATGGTTGGTGATATGTTTTTTCCACTTTGCCTCCTGACCCTAGCTGACATGCCTATTGCTGAGATCTTTGCACATCCTTTACAGAAAGGAGTGCTGTGTGATATGAATAATTAGAACGCCTAGAACATTTTTATGCAGATCAATAGAACAAGTTCCAAACAGGTTGGAATATATGTAAAGTGATATTATAGTTATATGTTTTATTTTTTCAAAATAACAAGCATGTCATAATTACCTGCTCTGCGCAATGGTTTCGCACAGAGCAGCCCCAATCCTCTTCTTTTTGCGTCCCCCAATGGCGCTCCTGTTTCCTCCCCCTGCCGAGTTTCCACAATAGCAAGCTTCTTGCTATGGGGGCACTTGAGCGGCCTCGCTCTCGAGTCATGCTCCTATAAATGGACACTGTCCATTCACACACAGAGAGCGTGGCCCCAGCCCTGCCCCTCACTCTTTCCTGATTGGCTCACTGGTTGTGATTGTCAATGGCTCCTGCTGCTGTGTGAGCCGATGAGGAGAGAGAGAGCCGGGAGAGCCACTGCTCTCATGCACGTCGCTGGATCGAGATGGGGCCCAGGTACAGATTGGGGGGCTGGGGGAGCATGCCTTAATGTAAAAAAAACTTCTACCTTTAGAAATACTTTGACAAATGTAATAAAATTCAAACATTTTATTTTTTGAGTGTGAGCGACAAGCATTAGGTGCACTTGGGAACCCCCCTCTTGCCTTACAGAGAGGGGTTATAAGATCACCAGATTATCAATAAAGGAAGTGGGGTGGATTAATGTAGCACAGCAATGCCTGGGTAAAAGGTTAAAATCTGAGCAGCAAGTTTGGGGTTGCTGCAAATGGAGTTGGAGATTTTGTCAGGACCAATGGTGACCCCAGTGCTCAGAAATACAGGCATAAATAGAGGCATCCATCATGCCATACCAACAGGGAGGCATGTGAATGGCCCCTAATGTATTCTGCAGCAGGAGAACAATGCCAAACATACAGCCAATGCCATTAGGAACTATCTTCAGTGTAACAAGGGGTCTTGGAAGTCATGGTTTGGTCCCCACAGAGCCGTGATCTTAACATCTCTCGAGCCACACTCCTATGAATGGACACTGTCCATTCACACACAGATTGCGACTCGGCCCTGTCCCCCACTCTATCCTGATTGACTCACTGGCTGTGATTGCCAATGGCTCCCACTGCTGTGTGAGCCAATGAGACAAGAGAGAGAGTCGGGAGAGCCTCTGCTCTCATGCACATCGCTGGATCGAGATGGGGCCCAGGTACAGATTGGGGGGCTGGGGGAGCATGCATTAAGGTAAAAAATCTTCTACCTTTAGAACCACTTTAACAAATTTAATAAAATTCAAACTTTTTATTTTTTTGAGTGTGAGCGACATGCATTAGGTGCACTTGGGAACCCCCCTCTTGCCTTACATGGAGGGGTTATAAGATCACCAGATTATCAATAAAGGAAGTGGGGTGGATTAATGTAGCACAGCAATGCCTGGGTGAAAGGTTAAAGTCTGAGCAGCAATGCAGTTCTGCCTGTATACATCTCAAGTCCTCTTATTTTTTTTTTTACAAAATTGCAGCAATCAGTTTATACAGCCCCGGGATGTAGATGTATGTGAAAGGTCATATGCAGGAACTTGGATAATATTAATAGTTACAATCAAAGAGAAGTATGTGATTATCTGTTCCCCAACGCTTCTAAGACCACAAACTGGGTGATCAAATATTGCTGATCACTCAGTTCTCTGTCTTTACTGGGCAGAGAGCCCGTGACTGTCAGTCAAAGGCTCTCTGCTCTGCTCCTCCAGCACTTACTGGATTGCTGGGCTGTACAGGGGGCGGGAGCAGCTGACTCAGTCTCCCAGGCACTCTGATGTCAGTTGACAGTGGATTTTAGCCCGCTGCTGGCTGAATAGGGGTCCCAGGATTGCAGAACTAAGTGAACTCCTGTGACCCACAGGAGAAGTAGGGCGAAAAGAGCTTTGACCCTACTTCTTCTTTAAACCATTACTAAGAGAGGAAGGCACTTGTTCATGTTGTGTGAACTTTTTACGGAGACAAGACAGCAAAACTAAGAGCCATACAAGTATACAAACAGAGTCTAGCAGTAGGATATATAATTCAGCAACAAACTCCAAAATTCTCTCAGCACCACAGTCATCTATAGTTGTCAATATATTAATCAACTGCAGTTTCTGTGGCAACCATTTTAGTCTTCACTACCTGTAGAGGCCTGCAGAATTAGAGATAGCTTCTTATATATATTGTGTCAATGACTCTATGAACAACTGAGTAATCCTGAACCTAATGTTCTTTAACATATACTTTTGAAAATGGTTGTTTAATATCTTGTTATGCATTGGAGGTGTTGCTTTAAATAGTTTTAGGGTATTATATAATTTTTCTATACTGTAGAGCATTGACAAAGTGAAAAAATATGTCTCTGACAGCTATTTACGGTATGGCTTGAGAGACCACGAACAGAAATCGCCGCAAGAGGAAAGATTGTAACTCTTTTTGTGTCCCTTGTTTGCAATAGAAAAGCACAGCATTTTTTGGAATTGTATTCATTTTCTGCTGGCAAAAACATGAAAAAATATTCCAAAGGGCAATTCCTCAGAGGGTTATTCTTCATATATAATGAGGAACAAGATGGAGATTTTTTGCTGAATTCAATGGGATAGATTTACTAAAGGAGCAGAGGATGTTCAGGTACGGATTAGGGGGGTGAAGCATGCATTAAGGTAAATAAACTTTCTACCTTTAGAACCACATTAACAAATGTAATACAATTCAAACTTTTATTTTTTTCTTTTAGTGTGAGCGACATGCATTAGGTGCACTTGGGAACCACAAAGAGGGGTTATCAGATTGCCAGATTATTAATAAAGGAAATGGGGTGGATTAATATTGCACAGTAATGCCTGGGTGACAGGTTAAAGTCTGAGCAGCAATGCAGTTCTGCCTGTATACATCTCAAGTCCTCTTTTTTTTTATTTTTTTTTTTTTTACAAAATTTACAAAATGCTTAGATATTAGGGTGAAGCTGCATTTAATTCAATCACATGCAATAAAAAAATATATATTTTTTTTAATTGCACATGATTGAGTGCTTAAAGTGAACATCACTTCATCTTATTGGCTAGGATCAGGGAATAATCACTTTTGAAAGTAAACTTGCTACTCCATTGGAAAGTCATCCCCAATGAACTGGTATGTGCGAATTTTGCACTTGAGCAGTTAAGGTAGTTAAAACATAAATGCTAAATGACATATAAGACAGACTTAAGCCTCCTACACACGGTGCGACGGTCGTATGACCGGACGCCCAGAATCGTATGTTGGTTGTTGTGTCTCGCATACTGACGTGCACTAAACGATCGTACGACCAATCCTAACGTAGTGACATGTTAGGAGCGTATAACGAGGAAGTTCAGGTGATGTAATTTGTGAATTAGGAAAGTAGGTTTCCCAAAACGGACACTTCCGAGCGTTCCTGACTTCTGAGCATGCGTGTTTTGCACGTACAACTTTGTTGGTCCAACTTCTCTGTACACACGGTACAACAGTCGTATGACCGCTTGTTGTACAACAAAGGTTTTCTAGTCTGCTCATCCAACTTCAGTTGTACGACCGTCGCACATTGGCTGTTCTAATCGCGCGTACTAACGGTCGGATGATCGTACAACAAGTTGTTGTACAACTGTTGTACCGTGTGTACGGGAATTTAGACAGATCTGGTCTTTTTCACTGGCTAGCTTGTAAGTGAGTCGGGTAGTGTTGGGCGAATGTCTCCTGTTTGCCTGGTCGGTGAATACCCGAATTTGCGGGGCAGTCGGCGGGTTGTCCACCCGCTGAGGGAACCACAATGCACTGTGCGCTACACAGTGCATTCTAAGCCCTGATTTGGCAAAGCTCTTATCCATGCTCTAAGGGTTCATTGACAGTTGTGGTTACAGGGCCAGTAAAAACATGTTTAGCCTTGTTTTTACTGCCCGCATTTGCTTCCATTTAGGGCTCATGCTGCATTTACAAGCTTTTGAGGTTTTTTTTTCTGCCTCTAAACTCCTCTCCATGTAAACTTATATGCCCATACACACTATAGGTGTTTACATAGTTTAGAGGCAGAAAAAAAAAATCCATCACTTGTGTGCTCAGGAGAGAAGCTTTTAAGCCTGACACCCCTAACAACGAGTAAACGCAGGTAAAAGTGTCTAAACACACATTAATACTACCGGTAGGTGCTTTTAGTGGTTGAGCATTTAATAATTTAATTGGCCAGAATATTAACTTATTGATGCACCTAAACACACTTGAAAAAATGTGGCTTAGGAGCGTTTTTGAAGCTGCTTTTCTCCTGCCAGGAAAAAAGCATTTAGAAGAGCCTTGGTGTGCATGAGGCCTTAAAGTGACACTAAGGTCTTTTTTTTAGTTAAAAATAACAAGCATGTTATACTTACCTGCTCTGTTGCAGTGCTTTTGCACAGGGCAGTCTGGATCCTCCTCTTCTCGGGTCCCCCTTCGGTGCTCCTGGCCCCTCCCTCCTATTCAATGCCCCCACAGCCAGCAGCTTGCTATGGGGCACGCAAGCCGAGTCGCAGCTCTCGGTGTCCATTCAGACATGGAGCCCTGCCCACTCTCTCTCCTTATTGGCTGCCTGGCTTTGACTGACAGCGGTGGGAGCCAATGGCGCCGCCCTGCTGTCTCAGCCAATGGGAAGGAGAGTGCCGAGCAGCTGAGATACTCCTGCAACATTGCTGGAACTAGATGGGACTCGGGTAAGTATTTGGGGGGCTGCTGCACACAGAAGGTTTATTATATTATTGCGTAGAATGCATTAAGATAAAAATCCTTCTGCTTTTACAACCACTTTAAGCTGCAAAGGCAACAGATGGGTGTGTACACATGCCATGGCTGCAATGCTGTACTTCATGGCGTGCCAAGAATCAAACATTCATCGGACAGTACCGTCCACTTAACACGACCCATTCAATAGAATGGGGTAATGCCACAACTGCAACCACTGCAAGCAGTTGTGGAGTGATGGTTCAGGCTTTTAGGGGTTAAAGCAAGTGTTGAAGAGGCAACATAATGCCTGTCAAATGCCCTGTGTAAAACAATCCACTGCAGATCACTCTTCAGAGAGCGAAGGCTAGTGTAAACTAGCCCTTTAAGCTAGTTATGAATTTGTTGTCTATACAGACCTGTTCCTGGTATAGAGACGTAGAATGTTTTTTTGTGGGACTGATAGAAGCAATATTATCCAATTACTTCTTTGATTATTTATGTTAGATAGAACCCTTTGCATGCAGTAACAGGGATCAGTTGTTTCTTAATTCTTGCTAAGCCACTCGCTGTTCATGCATAACAATTTTTGTGGGAATTATGTCTTAGGCTAGGATTACACTGTCTTCATGGAAAAACTCAGCATTTGTGGGCAGCTGACAGCATCAATTCTGGCAGGGAATGTAGCAATGCATGTTTTAGCGTATTGCACTGCTAACTTCTTTTAAATGTTATTTGAAGTGGCACATAGTAATACTTCATTCATGTTTCTGCACAGCAGCATGGTGTGTTGGCACTTCAGTGCAGTAACATGCAGTGGCATCCAGTGTGTGTGGAATGATGCAGACACACTGCATTTTTCTGCACTGCACCACGCCACACATCACACCAGTGTCATGGTGTTAACAGAGCACATAGAAAAAAATCGTGACCTGTGTTTATCCAATACAATACAGAAAATAATGACTGTATATAAATAGTTTATATGTTTATAGGCAGACACCAGGTTGTGCTGTCAGCTCTTTTTCGCATGTTTTGCTGTTTCCAGAAGCTTTTAATTCTTGGAGTTATAGGTAATATGGAAAGCTAAAGCAAAGACTTAGATTTTAGATACATAAGTAGTATACTAGCATTTGAAAATATGCTATATACATTTTTTTTAAAGACGGTATAATTAGATTAAAGGGTGGCAATTCATTTTTGCCTGGAATTCAGTTTTCTGATTGGCTACCATAGCGATCAGTCACTGTGACGCCCGCCCCTGTGGGGTTTTTTTTTTCTGTGAATGGAGAGGAAGATACATTGTATCTTGTGCTTTGTTTGCAGAAAGAAAAAAAAAGTGTTTGTAAAAAAATGTAAAAATAAATAATAAAAATTAAAAAAACACCTAGATCAAGGTTTGATCTAGGTTAATGCCAGGGTTAGTGTTTGGGTCAAGTATGGGTCAAAGGTCAGGGTCAGTATGCTTTGAGCTGCATTTATTTAAAAATTTGCATCAGTGTGTTTTAGGTAGGACAAAAAAAAAAAAGCAAAATGCGCACTATTGTTTCTGGGCTGTACTATGGGTACAAACAACAAATAATATACACATATGTGGTATCACTGCAAACGTCAGAAGCGGGAGAATTTATTTAGGGTTATTCTTTGGTGGTAGATTATGATAATTACAAGAAATATACAGCTACACTTAAAAAAATTACTTTTTTTTTTGCTATTTTGGGCTAGTTTACATTTGATAATAAAAAAATCAGGAGATATCCATAACTATTTACTACCAAATGAAAGCCCAATTTTTCTAGAAAAAAAAACAAGGTATAATCCACCTGGATGCACAAAGTAGTTGTGATGATATGTACATGTCAAAATAGCTAAATTATGCAAAGGCATTTAGATTTGTTTTACCCTTAGGCACGAAGGTGGAAAAAAAAAATTATTTAAATTTTTTTTTTGCTGCCTAATAAGGTCGATACTCAAGATATATCCAGATGTGTATTTCAAGTGAAGTGACCGTCTAATGGTTAGGGAGGCCATTTGTGAATATTTGGATCACCACACACAGTATCTCACACAAGTGAGTACACCCCTCACATTTTTGTAAATATTTTATTATATCTTTTCATGTGACAACACTGAAGAAATGACACTTTGCTACAATGTAAAGTAGTGAGTGTACAGCTTATATAACAGTGTAAATCTGCTGTCCCCTCAAAATAACTCAAAACACAGTCATTAATGTCTAAACCACTGGCAACAAAAGTGAGTACACCCCTAAGTGAAAATGTCCAAATTGGGCCCAATTAGCCATTTTCCCTCCCCGGTATCATTTGACTGGATAGTGTTTCAAGGTCTCAGGTGTGAATGGGGAGCAGGTGTGTTAACTCTGGTGTTATCGCTCGCACTCTCTCATACTGGTCACTGGAAGTTCAACATGGCACCTCCTCATGGCAAAGAACTCTCTGAGGATCTGAAAAAAAGAATTGTTGCTCTACATAAAGATGACCTAGGCTATAAGAAGATTGCCAAGACCCTGAAACTGAGCTGCAGCATGGTGGCCAAGACCATACAGCAGTTTAACAGGACAGGTTCCACTCAGAACAGGCCTCACCATGGTCGACCAAAGAAGTTGAGTGCACGTGCTCAGCGTCATATCCAGAGGTGTCTTTGTGAAATAGACATATGAGTGCTACCAGCATTGCTGCAGAGGTTGAAGGGGTGGGGGTCGGCCTGTCAATGCTCAGACCATACACCGCACACTGCATCATATTGGTCTTCCCAGAATGAAGCCTCTTCTAAAGATGATGCACATGAAAGCCCGAAAACAGTTTGATCAAGACAAGCAGGCTGGGGAGTTACAGTTCATTGAGGGAACCATGAATGCCAACATGTAACTGTGACATACTGAAGCAAAGCATGACCCCCTCCCTGCGGAGACTGGGCCGCAGGGCATTATTCCAACATGATAATGACCCCAAACACACCTCCAAGATGCCCACTGCCTTGCTAAAGAAGCTGAGGGTAAAGGTGATGGACTGGCCAAGCATGTTCCCCGATCTAAAAGCTATTGAGCATCTGTGGGGCATCCTCAAACGGAAGGTGGAAGGTGGAGGAGCATAAGGTCTCTAACGTCTGCCAGCTATGTGATGTCATCATGGAGGAGTGGAAGAGGACTCCAGTGGAAACCTGTGAAGCTGGGATGAACTCCATGCCTAAGAGGGTTAAGGCAGTGCTGAAAAATACAGGTGGCCACACAAAATATTGACAGTTTGGGCCCAATATGGACATTTTCACTTAGGGGTGTACTCACTTTTGTTGCCAGTGGTTTAGACATTAATGGCTGTGTGTTGAGTTATTTTTAGACGACATCAAATTTACACTGTTATACAAGCTTTACACTCTCACTACTTTACATTGCAGCAAAGTGTCATTTCTTCAGGTTTGTCACATGAAAATATATAATAAAATGTTTACAAAAATGTGAGGGGTGTACTCACTTTTGTGAGATACTGTATATGCTACTGAATTATCCACTTCAGCCCCGAAAGGTTTCACCACCTTCATGGCCAGGTCATTTTTTGCGATTACTATAAGTTACATTAAAGCGGAGTTTCACCCTTTTAAAAGTCAGCAGCTACTGTAGGTATGAACAAATGGATTCCTTTCCACGTTAAAGTGTATGTCTGGCCCAAAAAAAAACAGTAGATCTCTGCAATAATTAAACATTTTCCCATGCTTTAATCTCTTTAACCCTTCGCACCTAAGGGTAAAACAAATCTTAAAGTGGTTGTCAACTCGTGACAACCACTTTAACCTACAGATAAGCCTATAATAAGGCTTACCTGTAGGTGCCCTGCACATCTCCCAAACCTTCACGGTTCAGGAGATATACAGTGTAAAAGTTGTGCCGACGTCATTTTGGCACATGCGCAGTGAAGAAACGGCCTCCGTGCCGCTTCTTCACTGGGATCGTGCCGTGACTGGCGGCTCCCATGCGCATGCGTGGAAGTGACATCATGCGACTCCGGCCAGTCACAGAGCCGGAGTTGCGGCCCTGGAAGGAAGAGGGGCTGATGATGGACGTCCCCTGCTGTGGGGACATCACTGGACATCGCAGGCTTCGCTTGCAGGTAAGTGACACATAATGGGCTACTATGCGATGCATAGTAGCCCATTATGTTTCTACTTTGCAGGAGAATATTGAGGAAGTAACCCCCATCAGGCTTTACTTCCTCTTTAATGCCTAAGCACAATTTTGCAAGTTTGACATGTGTTCGTAAAACCGTACATATCATCACAACTACATTAAGGTGGATTATACCGCTTCTTTTTTTCAGGACAGGGCTTTCATTTGGTGGTAACTGGTAATGGATATCTCCTGATTTTTTTTAACTATAAAAGGAAAACTGGCCCAAGGTGGTATAGTTGGGCCTCTCTTAGAAACAACCTAGGAATTTTCCAGTCAGGCTTCTTGAGGTATGTAAATAGACTACACCTCTAGCAAGAACTTTGTTCAAATTTGGTCAAAGTTGCACGGGTTGCTTTTATTTACAGATTTCCCTTATCTGCATAGGCAGTTTTTTCAGTAAGGCCCCTTTCACACGGGGCACGTCTGCTTTGATGGACTCCACTTGCTGAGCAGGAATTGATTTGTTGATCTCCACTGAGCAGGCGGATGACAGGTCCTTCTGCGCTCACTGTGCTGAGATGGACCTGTCAGAATCCCGCTCTTTTCTATGGGGAGATCGGATGAAAATGGACCACCTGTCCATTTTCATCCAATCCCATGTGATCCGCCAGACGGATGGAGAATAGGACCTCCATCCGTCTGGATTTGGCAGACCGGATAAGATAGCGGTGGATGTCAACGGACATCACTCCATAGAGATGAATGGAGCATCCAATCAGGTCTGCCTGAAAAATGGACAGACAAACCTGATTGGACAGCATGTGTGAAAGGGGCTTAAAGGTGAACTATGCCTTTAGAAACATCTATCAACTGGTGTTCCTAGCTTCAGGAGTTCTGTGACTTTAAAGTCCAAACCAGAAGACACAAAATGTACATATGGGACTGCTCTCATTTAAAAAGAAAAAAAATCTCTCTACCTATAAATTCATAAAGAGTGTCGGAGACAGTCATTAAAAATCTGCCTCCCATAAGTGCAACAAAAGGTACAATGTATGACCGATTCATATAGCTTTCGGTAAGGTATATATCAATCTGTTTCACAATTGCAAAACACAATACTTACACATGCAAAACAATTTACTCCAACATAGAAGAAGTCTTATTTACCTCCACTTTTCTTATCATCAATATGAGGGGTTTCAAAATGAATTTGTCTCAGCCATAGCGCCACCAGAATGTAAAAGTGCTGCACATAAAAAACGACCTAAATTTGTTGAGTGCGTAGGAAACCGCAAGAAAACAGCTGCATGGTGCAGGACTTGAGTGAATTAGCACACAAATTTTCACAGCACTTTCCAATATGGGCATAATGCCAGAAAAGAGCTGCAGATGCATTATTGAATCACCACCAAAGAATGTGTTAGGACAAAAAGAGAGTAGATTTGTTCTTTGATAGGGATAATGAAAAATGTTTGCTTGTTAGGCAGTACAGTGATCGTTTTTTAAACAAAACGGTTATTCTGAAGTCCTAATGACTAGCGCTTGATCATAGTTACAGAGAAATTTTCAGAATATCAATTTCTGCATGCTTTGTATATTCATTTTGCCAATAAATGCCTGGCAGGCTTTTGTGCCTGATATGTGGAAATGTACTTTCTGAGTTCTTATAACTACAAATTTATAACATCACGTACCATAATAACATTAATGTTGTTAGTAGTGTTGAGCGAACCCGGACTGTAACGTTCGGGTCCGTACCGAACTTTCGGGTGTCCGTGGCACGGACCCGGACCCGGACATTTCAAAAATCGTTCGGGTTCGGTCCGGGGTTCTGCTATTTTATTCCACGTGTTGAGAAGCTGCAGGGCAGCCAATCAACAAGCGTTTCACTGGTTTGCCCTTAGAAGCCATCACAGCCATGCCTACTAATGGCATGGCTGTGATTGGCCAGTGCATCATGTGACCCAGCCTCTTTATAAGCTGGAGTCACAGTGCTGCAGTCACATGCTCCTTGGGTTAGTATAGGGAAAGGTAGCTGACGGCGTGAGGGACAGATTTTAGCCATTTTAAGACCTGATCCTGCATCCTGAGATAGATTACTTTACTACTGCTGTCTGTGCTGTTGCTCTGAGGACAGATAGCAGAAATTAGAGATTTCACATACCGCTGCTTTGAGTTGCAGATCAAGCTCTGCATAGAACAACGATCGCTACGATCGTGCTCTACGATCAGATTGTTGGGGGAATTTGAGATTTCAAATACCGCTGCTTAGAGTTGGAGATTTGCAGATTAAACTCTGTCTAACGAAACGATTGTACGTTCGTACACA
>BLSH010107257.1:265040-276952 GCA_018402905.1 Glandirana rugosa
AGGCAAACTAGATGTTAACGATACCACACCACGATGCTAAATTGTCAAACCAACTCTCATTTTCGTTGACACTGTCAATAGTAATTGGTGGAGGGTAGGTGCGGTATCGGCTTACTGCCGATGTCGCGCCGAGATTTTACGGCCCTCCTGCAGTTATCTGTAGGAGGGCAAACCGAGCACGACCCGCGCACGGGCGCAAGAGGAAAGTCTCTCCTCCTTGCCCCTTGGCGGCTTCATTTGTGTCACCAAGGGGCAAGACACTCCCCCCCGTACTGTCTAGAAGACTAGGTTGACAGGGGCATGACAGATCTAACTGATCCCAGTGACAGGGATCAGAAGATCTGTCATGCCCCCCCTCACAGAACGGGGAACCACTGTGTTTACTTCGGCGGTTCCCCGTTCCTCCTCTCTGAAAGGAGAACGCGGGCACGCGCCCAGCACGAGCCAAACGGGAGGATGTCTATTGACGTCCTCCCGGCATTTTAGAGCCGCGCTGTAGCCGTCATTCGGCTATGGCGTGGATGGGAGGTGGTTAATGATAACTGTCACAGTTGCTTTTACTCTCAACCAAACTGTTAAATCGTAGCACCACACCATAGCAATTGTAGATCAAACGGAGGCTAAGATGGCAGCTTCCTTGGCTGTAAACAATAGGAGGGTTTAGTTCTGCTTTATATTAAGTTGTCTGTCATCCACTGCTACCAATATCCAGGAAGCAATGTATATGATCTATGGGTGTTGTCTCCTGCAGTCTGCGCTGGGTAACTTACTCTTTTTTGTGCCCTGTACCACCAATCACATTTGAGCTGATACAGCCAAACTGTATTCCGGTTAGTGGGTATTTGTTTTGAAATTCAGTCTTTTTTATGTATAAACAACATTCTACAGTGTATTCGGAATTACTTTTCTTCTTCATAAGCAGGAGATCACCAGAAGTCAACCGGTCAGCTACAGTAATGCCTGGACAAAAACTGAAATACTGAGTAGTTAGGCTTTGCTCCCTATTTGTATCTTGAGGCTTAAACCCAAAACCAAAATTGTAATATACTTCCGCTTGCCAATCATTAGATGTGGTGGTTGCATTAGTTTTCTTTTTCCTGAGGCACATTTTTTATTATTTGAAAACAAATACAGCATTGGTTTTCTTTTTTTAGGTTTTTCATTTACCTCTTTTTTCACCTGGTAATCTTGCCAGTAACAAACCTCCTGTATTAGCATGCCTCCAGAGACACCTTTGGACACTAGCATTGTCATTCTGGGGGGAAAGTATTTTTAGATGTACTAGTAGATTTCCATACACAAATTGAAACCAAACTCCAGCTCACACTTTTTAGGTCGTTTCAGCAACAGTTGTTTCCTTTTGGGATAAATGTTTTACAGAAATGAAAGCTGATCATTGTAAGCACCCGTTAGTGATAAATAGTTTGTTTCAACCCACTAACTGCTACATCTGCAGGGTGGCTTGGTATGTAGGAAAGCAACAGACTTATTGGCCTGATCACCAGGTGAAAATAAAAGAAAAAAAGGCTAAAAAAGAAAACTAATGCAGCCATCACATATAAGAATTGGTAAGCTGCTTAATAATACATGTTTGCTTTTGGGTTTATTACCTCTTTCATTTAGAACTTTTATTGAGATTTACATTTAACCACTTGCCGACCAGCTGCCGTCCTTATACTGCGGCAAAATGTCTTGTTCCCGCAAATCGCCGTAGGTGTACGTCGGCTCGTGCTCCCACTCTTGTGGGCGTGCATGCACCGCCGGAAATGCACGCGCGCTCCCATTGGCCAGCGGGGGAAATAATCATTGGGCCACCCGCGATCGTTCCCCGCAGTGACAGAACGGGGATCTGCCTGTGTAAACAAGGCAGATCTCCGATCTGATAGGGGAGATCACACAGATCCTGTCTTTCTGCTATGCAGGAACACGGATCTGTGTGTGTTCCCCAGGCAACCCCTCCCCCATACAGTTAGAACACACAGTGAGGGAACACATTTAACCCCTTGATCACCCCTAGTGTTAACCCCTTCCCTGCCAGTATCATTAGTACAATAACAGCGCATATTTGTAGCACTGATCACTGTAATAATGTCCCTGGTTCCCAAAAAAGTGTAAAAAATGTCAGTTAGGTGTCAGATCTGTCCGCCGCATTGTCGCAGTCCCACTAAAAACACTGATCGCCGCCATTACTAGTAAAAAAAAAAAAAAATGCCATAAATCTATTCCCTATTTTGTAGACACTATAACTTTTGCACAAACCAATCAATATACGCTTATTGTGATTTTTTTAGCAGAATACATATTGGCCTAAACTGATGAATGAATTAGTTTATTTTACATTTTTTATTTTTGGAAATGTTTTATAGCAGAAATATATATTTTTTTCAAAATAGTTGTTTTTTTTGTTTATAGCGCAAAAAATAAAAACCACAGAGGTGATAAAATACCACCAAAAGAAAGATCTATTTGTGTGAAAAAAAGGACATAGATTTTGTTTGGGCACAACGTCGCATGACCGCGCAATTGTCAGTTAAAGCTGTGCAGTGCCGTATCGGAAAAATGGCCTGGTCAGGAAGGGGGTAAATTCTTCCGGTCCTTAACCACTTCCCCACCAGTGCCGTAAATAGGCGTAGGCTGGTTTTGAGTGGCTGTACCGGGACGTAGCCTGCAGCTACAGGCTATATCCCGGTATCATTTTTTAGAGTGGGCGGTCGGCTATCCAGGGATGATGACCGATCCGGCTCAGGAGCCGCTCGGCCGTAATCCCCGGGGTCGGGATGGGACACCCCCCCTCCCACCACCTTCCGCCACTCTGCTCTGGCCTCCTGTCCCACCGGGAGACCAGAGCGACCATCCGGCGCCTCCGCTGGCTAGATGGAGACCTGACAGAAGCCGGAATCGGCTCAGATCGGGTCTCCTTCGGCAAATTCCAGAAGCGACGTCACTTCCGGTTTACTTGGCGGCTAACGGCACCAATTTAAAAAAAAATGACAGTATTCAGAATCACCGTTTTTGGCCATCTGAATACTGTGAAGTGCAAAGGAGGGATGGGACCCCCCAGCCCTCCAAAAAGGGTACCTGTCACCATATATTACAAGGGATGTTTACATTCCTTGTGATAGCAATAAAAGTGATTTTAAAGGAAAAGTGTTAAAAATAAATAAATCAATAAAATGAAAAAAAAAAATTAAAGCGCCACCCTCCCTGCGAGCTCGCGCAGCAAAGAAAGCGCATACGTAAGTCGCGCCCGCATATGAAAACGGTGTTCAAACCACACATGTGAGGTATCGCCGCGATCACCAGAGTATGAGCAATAATTCTAGCAAAAGACCTCCTCTGCACCTCTAACCTGGTAACCGCTAAAAAAAATTTAAAGCGTCACCTATGGAAATTTTTAAGTACCGGACTTTGTCACCAATCTGCGAATGCGCACAATTTTCAACCGTGTCATGTATGGTATCTATTTACTCGGCTTAACATCCTCTTTTTTGACCCTTTTTTCCCCCCTAATCCAACAAACGGAGCGGGATCTGGGAAAGGTAGGGGTTTTAGGGTGGGGGAGACACCAAGTGGAGATCCACTTAGGGTTAGGGTCAAAGGTCACTTAGGGTTAGGGTTTAGGGTTAGGGGTTAGGGTTAGGGGTTAGGGTTTTCCCTTTAAGAAAAAGGCTAGGACTCAGGGATTGGAAACGGGACCTCCCCCAAAGGTCAGGAGGCGGGTCCCCAGAGGTCAAAGGTCAAGAGCTGGCGCCGCCCCCCGACAAAGTGTACCGCCTACCCTGAACAAGTTGGGGAATGAACAAGTCGGGGAAAGCGCTACTGTGAAATTTTTCCAAAAAAATCGTGCTTGAAAGACCGCTGCGCAAATATGGTGTGACAAAAAGTATTGCTAAGATCGCCATTTTATTCTCTAGGGTGTTTGAAAAAAAAATATATAGTAATGTTTGGGGGTTCTAAGTAATTTTCTAGCAAAAAAAAAACAGTTTTTAGCTTGTAACCAACAAATGTAAAAAAGGGGCCCGGTTGGTAAGTGGTTAATAAGATAATTATGGTGTATAGCTATAGAAAGTAGGTTGGTACCGCCAATTTATCATTGGTGCATTCTTATTACTTCTGATTCCGAGTATAACTCTTTAATTTAGTTCCTTCCTTTATTTTGTACATTTTAGTTTCATTGTATCTTCCTGAGCTGCACTTGTTACAATAATGTTTCTGAACCTGTTAGTATTGTAATACCAGCAGCTCTTCTAGTTAATTTCTTTCCTGCATGTCAACACAGAAAGTGTGCTTAGGAATAGCAGTGAATGGTGAATAGACAGCTCTGCGTGATGCTTGGCTTTCCCTGACCTAGACATTCCTTCAATCAGTTCCCTGCCTGACTTATTCAGGAACTTGTAGCTGCAATGTCAGAGCAATCCCAAAGAGAATATCATATGATGAATCCTATGTAGAAAGTCAAAACCACAAAACTGAAAAAGAAACAGCTATATAAAAGTTCAGTTTTTTATGTTTTTCTAGTATTTTAAGCTTAATGATAAAGGTAGAAAGTTAGTAATGATGTCAAAAAAGCTATTAAAAAGAATACATGCTCTTCCTTGAGCAAATCTTCAAGATTTAAAATGTGAGCGGCTCATAATAAATTATATATTCTCCGGCTTAGACAATTAAAAAAAACAACATCTTCAGAAAAGGATAAGCTCCTGTCATGATGAAAACTATGGTGTTATGTGTTGCATGAAGAACCCTTAATTATTTCTTGTAAAATATTAGCATAAAGTCAAGATGTAGCAAGGAAGATTTTAATATGAACGATACAAAAAAAAAAAGACAAAACAAAAAACACTGGCTGCTCACAGCAAAGGTCTTAATCAGAATTGCTTTGGCTTAGTACATTGGCAGCTCTTCATCGGAGCTGCTTTTGTGCATATTAATGAGCAGTTTTGTCCTGCTGTGTATTTTACAGGCTCTGTGCGCTGGAGGGAGGTGATGTGACAAGTCTTCGACAGGCGCTGTGTGACCCGTGGCAAGACAAAAACCACAGGTGTTACAATGAGCCCACGGTACAATATAGCCAACAGGAAAATTATAGCTGAAATACAAGTTTTTTTCCCTTGATGGGAAAGCAATTTGTCTTCACAAATGTGTTTCCAATAACTGGCTTTGACAACACAACAAACATGTACAACACCTTGAAGAACCTAGCTATTCATTTACTCACACATGACCTTGAGCATACTAGAAGCACTGTTCTATTAATGCTTTGCAAGGCTGCATTATAAAATCTACTAGGCAATATTTGCATGTAAATTTGGATATAGTCAGTCGCAGAAAAGGAATGAGTAAATACACAGGTATATGCTGCTGAATTTAACCACTTCGGCCCGAAAGGTTTTCCCCCTTTAGGACCAGAGCACTTTTTGCGATTCGGCACTGCGCCGCTTTAACTGACAATTGCGCGGTCGTGCGATGTTGTACCAAAAGGAAATGTGCGTCCTTTTTTTCCCACAAATATAGCTTTCTTTTAGTGGTATTTGATCACCTCTGCGTCATTTCTGATCACCGCTATAAACAAAAAGAGCGTCAATTTTGCAAAAAAAAAAACAATATTTCTTACTTTTTGCTATAATACATATCCAAAAAAAAAATCGGCGTATATTGATTGGTTTGCGCAAAAGTTGGCACATTTACAAATGATGAGTATTCATTTATGGGGTTTTTTTGTTTTTTTTCACTAGAGATGGTGGTGATCTGCGATTTTTAGCAGGACTGCAACATAGCAGCAGACATGTCGGACCATTTTGACACTTTTTTTGGACCATTGGCATTTATACAGCGATCAGTGCTATGAAAATGCACTGATTACTGTGTAAATGTCACTGGCAGGGAAGATGTTAACCTGCAGGGGGCGCTCTTAGTGTTAAGTATGTTCCTTGTGTGTGTGTTCTAACTGTATGGGAGTGGGCTGAGTGGGGGAGGAGAGTGATCGTGATTCCCATACACAGGGAGCCTGCAATCACATTCCTTCCCCCTGTCAGAATGGAGATCTGTGTTTACATACACGGATCTCCATTCTGTCACTGCAGGGGAGCAATTGCGGGTAGCCACCGGACATCGAGTCTACCCTACCTGGTCCCTTGCTCCCCCGGGACACAGTGACTACGTGAGCACAACCACTCTCGATCCGTGATCTCGCAGCCACCGTCAAGTGACGGCGGTTTGCAATATCAAAGCCACTTTGCCGTCGTTGTAAGATGGCGGGCGGTCGGCAAGAAGTTAAAAAGAATAGTAACCTAAAATTTACCTTACCAATGCATGCACTCATCATGCAAATAGTTGAAGTTCACATTACATCTTGGGGGCTGAGTTTTTGATTCCTGGGTTCAAACCTGATAAACTGAGGAATAGGACTTTTTGTCAGCATATCATAGATTGGGGAATGAAAGGTTTGGTCCCCTTACAGTTTGCTATAATTTGTGCTGTCAATCATACATTGATGATTTTAAGACCAGTGCTTCTCAACCGTTTTTCAGTGGAGGTGTCCTTTAAAATTATGGACAATCTCCAGGCACCCCATTCTAAAATGTAAAAACACTATTCTGATAGCTTTACATAATGCAGCAACATCCACACACGTAGGACACCCAACGTTAGAGGTGATTTATTCTTACAAAGCAAATACACTTTTTCACACTGATACTGACTAGTATTCCAATGTTTCACTTCTCCCTCAATTTCTCTCCATCAGCCATCTAATGTCCCCCCAGTGCTGAGGGACAGGGGCACAGGAGGGTCAAACAAGGATTCTGTGGAGACAATAGACACCCTCCTTAACTGATTACATCATTGGTTGTTAGGAGCCAGTGGCTTTGTGTAACTAATAGGCAGGCTTGATCCCCCTGCTGGCTTGTATACCATTTTTGATCCATTTTCAGATGATGGATGGATGGATGAATGAGTGAGTTTGTGGTGGAGGAACATAACTGGCCTCCACAGTGTCCTGGCCTCAACCTGATGGAACAGCTTTGGGATGAATTTGATTGGAGAATGCGGGTCAGGCCTTCTTGTCCACATCCATGCCTCATGACCTCACAAATGCACTTCTGGAAGAATGATCAAACATTCCCATAGACACTCCTAAACCTTGTGGACAGCCTTTCCAGAACAGTTAAAGTTGTTATAGCTGCAAAGGGTGGGCCAACTCAATATTGACCCTACGGACTAAGACTGAGATACCATTAAAGTTCATGTGCATGTAAAGGCAAGTGTCCCAATACTTTTGGTAATATAGTGTATCTATTAACTGAGTATTAGAGTTGATCGAACCCCCCGATGTTCAGGTTCGGTGGGTTCGGCCGAACTTGGGTAAAAAGTCTGGGTTCGGTACCGAACTCGACCTGAACTTTATCCCGGACCCCGAACCCCATTGAAGTCAATGGGGACCCGAACTTTTAGGCACAAAAATGGCTTTAACAAAGTCCTGGCAAGTGCTAGAGGGCTGCAAAAGAGGTAAAAAGGGGGTAAGAGTAGGGCAAGTACCCTACAAAAAAATGGGGATAGGGAAAATAAATTAGAATCAAATTTAAAAAAATGGGAAGGGGGGGTGGATGTGGAGTAGGAGCCTAGAGGTTGACTAGGCCGTGACCGTGGCAGTGTAGGTGGAAGTGGCAGTGATGGATAAGTAGGAGGAGGTAGCCAACACTGTTTTTTTTTTTTGTTTATAATTGGGGTAGCCCCCAAAATATTGAGGCATATTCAAGAAAACAAATATACGAATGGCTGTGTGAGTACGGTCTAAATGTCTATTCTGCACAAGGTACAGACAAGTTTTGTGGCATCCATGCCTGGTTCATTTTAATAAAGGTTAGCTTGTCCACGTTGGCTGTGGACAGGCGGCTGCGCTTGTCTGTGATAACGCCCCCTGCCGTGCTAAACACATGTTCAGACAATACACTGGCTGCAGGGCAGGCCAGCACCTCCAAGGCATAAACGGCAAGCTCAGGCCATGTGGCCAATTTGGAGACCCAGAAGTTGAATGGGGCAGACCCATCAGTCAGTACGTGTAGGCGTGTGCACACATACTCTTCCACCATGTTGCTGAAATGCTGCCTCCTGCTAAGACGTTGTCTATCAGCTGGTGGTGCTGTTGTGGCGGGCTGCTGACAAAGCTTTGCCACATTTCGGCCATGCTAACCTTGCCTTCTGAGGTGCTGGCGGTGGCACAGCTGCGTTGGCGGCCTCTTCCTCCTCCTCCTCTACCTTGTGCTTCCACTGAGCCCCCGGTGTCATTTGGGAATGCCCTCAGCAGCGCCTCTACCAGTGTGCGCTTGTAGTCGCGCATCTTCCTCTCACGCTCCAGTGAGGGAATTAAGGACAGCACGTTGTCCTTGTAACGGGGATCCAGCAGGGTGGCCACCCAGTAATCAGAAGAAGTTACAATGTGGGCAACTCGGCTGTCATTGCGCAGGCACTGCAGCATGTAGTCGGCCATGTGTGCCAGGCTGCCCAGAGGCAAAGACAAGCTATCCTCTGTGGGAGGTATATCATCTGTGTCCTCCGTATCCCCCCAGCCATGCTCCAGTGATGCCCACGAGCTGCGTTGGGTGCCACCCTGCTGTGGTTTCTCCTCCTCTTCCTCCTCATGATCTTCCTCATCCTCCAGAACTGTGCCCGGGCTTGAATATTTTTGACCTGGCCTATGCTGGTGCAGGAACCCACCCTCCGAGCCACTTGAGAATGACTGGCCTGATAACCGTGGAAATGACCCCTCTTCCTCCTCCTCATCCTCCTGTGCCACATCCTCTTCCATCATGGTCTGACGTGTTTTTTTCAAGGAGACATAGAAGTGGCATAGTAACGCTGAGAACAGCGTCATTGCACTGGCCATGTTGGTGGAGTACTCAAAACGCCGCAATACGCTACACAGGTCTCGCATGGAGGCCCACTCGGTGGTGAAGTGGTGCTGTTCCGCAGAGCGACTGACCCGTGTGTGCTGCAGCTGAAACTCCACTATTGCCTGCTGCTGCTCACACAGTCTCTACAGCTTGTGGGCACGTCTCATATGAGGCAGTGAGCGGGAAGGCCGAAGTTCTGCTGCAGCGCAGACGGGTGAGCAGCAGCAGGGTGAGAATGCCAAAAGTGCGCACAGGCGGCCCACACTTTCTGCAGCCGCTCTGACATATCTGGGTAGTTTTTTAGACAATTCTGTACCACCAAATTCAGCACATGCACCAGGCAAGGGATGTGCGTCAAACGGGCTAGGCCCAGAGCCGCTATGAGATTTTGGCCATTGTCGCACACCACCAGGCCGGGCTTGAGGCTCAGTGGCAACAACCACTCATTGGTCTGTTGTTCAATGCCCGTCCACAGCTCCTGCGCAGTGTGGGGTTTATCCCACAAACATATCAGTTTTAAAACAGTCTGCTGTCGTTTCCCCCTGCATGTGCTGATGTTGGTGGTGAAGGTGTTACGCTGAGCGGATAAGTAGGTGGTCGAGGAGGAGGAAGCACAGTAGGAGGAGGAGGCAACAGGAGGAAAAAAGAAATGCCCTGCAATCCTCGGTGGTGGAAGGACATGCGCCAAATGGCTAGCCGGCTCAGGCCCACCCGCCACTACATTTGCCCAGTGTGCAGTTAGCGAGATATAGCGTCCCTGCCCGTGCTTACTGGTCCAGATATCAGTGGTTATGTGGACCTTGCCACAGATTGGCGTTGCGCACTACACACTTGATCTTGTTCCCGACTTGTTTGTGCCGGGAAGGGGTGGCTCGCCTGGAAAAGTAGTGGCGGCTGGGAACCACGTACTGTGGGACAGCCACCACCATCAGGTTTTTGAAACTGTCCTTGTCCAACAGACGGAATGACAGCATTTCAAAGGCCAGGAATTTTGCAATGCTGGCATTCAGGGCCAGGGATCACGGGTGGGTACTTCCTCTTTCTCTCCAGTGTTTGGGAGATGGAGAGCTGTAAGCTTTATGGGACCATGGTGTGGAAATGCTTGGGGACGGTGGCGGACATGGTGGCGTTGCTGTCATCGTCTGTTTGCTGGGTGGCAGGTGACACTGTCACAGTAGAGGTGGAGGAAGAGGCCGAGGCAGCAGCAGAAGAGGAAGCAGGAGGAGGCCAAGACCTTTCTTGGATTTTGAGGTAATTATTCCAATGCAGCTTGTGCCTTGAATTTAGATGCCTGATCATGGAGGTTGTGCTCAGGTTTAGAACATTTATGCCCCGGCTCAGGCTATTATTGCACAGCTTGCAAACCACTTGTGTCTTTTCGTCAGCACATTGTTGGAAGAACTGCCACATGGGGGAATGCCTTTGAGCTGCCTTTGGTATACTAGGTTCCTGGGTGCGGTGGGTAGTAGCAGGCATACTGTCTAGGGGACGCTCGCTCTGCTTTTGCAACCTGCTTCCTCTTTTGCTGTGCTGGTGCCTCTGTGCGACCACAACCTCTTCCTCCAAACTGCACACGTCACTCGCATGACCCTCAGTCCATGTGAGGTCTAGGACCTCATCATCCTCCTCCCCATCATCTTCCACCCACCTTTCACCACTGCCCTCCTTGTCAGTCTGCACACTGAGGAAAGCTGCAGCAGTTGGCACCTGTGTTTCATCATCATTAGAGACGTGCTGCGCTGGTGTTTCCATGTCCTCATCCTGCAACAGAAGTGGTTGGGCATCGGTGCACTCAATGTTTTCCACTTCTGGGGCAGCGCTATGTGGATGGCCCACGGAAAGCACACCAGGAGAGTCATTAAAAAACATAAGAGTCTCTTGCATGACTTGGGGCTCAGACTGCTTGGCTAATTTACAAGGGGCCGAGGTGAAAGACAGATGGCCATGGGGTTCAGGTGCCAACTCTGAGCTTTCATCAAGGGACCAGGAGGGAGACAATGTGAAGGAACTGGAGGCATTGTCAGCCACCCAATCTCATATTGCCTGTACTTGTTCTGGCCTCACCAATCGTTAAGCGGCATTTGGGCCTACCATATACCGGTGAAGGTTCTGTTGGCTGCCTGAGGAAGGTGTTTTCCTTGTGCGTGTAGCTGACACACATCGACCACGTCCTCTCCTTCCAACAGGAGGTTCACCAACACCACCAACACCAGCAGCACCATGACCACGTCCCTTATTGGCTCTCCTCTTTGTGCCCGCAAATGTACTATGTAGCCCTATTTAAGTATTTATTAATACCAATTAATACCTTCTATTCTTTTTGGAAAACACCAACGTAGATGCACTTTTTATATTGGTGCAAGAAATGCACCACTCACACCAACAGCTGGAACCTCTCCCTTTAGAACTAGGAGATTATTTTTTAACAATAATCTGTCCCTCTAAGCAACAGCTGGAACCTGGCCCTATAGGAGTAGGCAATGATTTTTGAAGAAAAATCTGTCACTTACAGCAACAGCTGGAAACTCTCCCTTTAGAACTAGGAGATGATTTTTGAACAATAATCTGTCACTTACAGCAACAGCTGGAACCTGGCCCTATAGGAGTAGGCAATGATTTTTGAACAATAATCTGTCCCTCTAAGCAACAGATGGAACCTGGCCCTATAGGAGTAGGCAATGATTTTTGAACAATAATCTGTCACTTACAGCAACAGCTGGAACCTCTCCCTTTAGAACTAGGAGATGATTTTTGAACAATAATCTGTGCCTCTAAGCAACAGCTGGAACCTGGCCCTATAGGAGTAGGCAATGATTTTTGAACAATAATCTGTCCCTTACAGGAGCAACAGGAACCTCTCCCTTTAGAAATAGGAGATGCTTTTTGAACAATAATCTGTCCCTCTAAGCAACAGCTGGAACCTGACTCTATAGGAGTAGGCAATGATTTTTGATCAATAATCTGTACCTCTAAACAACAGCTGGAACCTGGCCCTATAGGAGTAGGTGATGATTTTTGAAC
>BLSH010107257.1:295812-317934 GCA_018402905.1 Glandirana rugosa
CGTCACGGAATTTTATCGAGGGTCAATTTTCGTTAATGTTGAAGTCGAGAGTGGGTGAGCTCATTTTATCGTGTGTACGCTCGAGATAAACGGACACTTCTACGGAGAGTCCAATCCACAACTACAACCGACCCTAACTTGAACGTCAACATACGTTCAAGCAACGGGATTTTTTTTTTGTTTTTTTGTAAAGGTGGGGAGAGAGATTAACATTGTCGGAATCGGGGTCCCGTGTACAGACTTATCTTTTTTTTTCAAATACTAAAAAAAAAAGTCCTCGTCACCAAAATTAAAGTGCTCAGGTCCTAAAGCGTGAATTCCTTCCGGGGCTGAAGTGGTTAAAGGAATATATATTTTTTTCACTTTAACCATTATTAAAACCACTGCTCCTGAAAAAAAAAATCATAAACTTTTTTTTTCTATTCAGACATGTGCCCTGGGGCTAAGGCTGTTACAATTAGAGAGAGGGGTGGAAATGTTTTTTTGTTTTTTTTTTAGGGCAACGAACTTGCATACAACTGCAAGTTCAATCCCAGCCAACATCAACACCTAACCTGAGAGGCATCTTCACAGGCAAATAGAGCTCGCATGTGTGCTATTTTACTCGAGTGGGTGAGAGCTGAAGTTGTAATTGCTTTTAACTGGGAGCTATTTTAAGGCACTGCTGGAGTAGATTTGGGAGGTATAGTAAATCAGGGCCAATGTCTCAGGTGTGAATGGGGAGCAGGTGTGTTAAATTTGGTGTTATCACTCTCACTCTCTCATACTGCTCATTGGAAGTTCAACAGCACCTCAAGGCAAAGAACTCTCTGAGGATATGAAAAAAATAATTGTTGCTGTACATAAAGATGACCTAGGCTCAGAACAGGCCTCGCCATGGTCAACCAAAGAAGTTGAGTGCACATGTTCAGCGTCATATCCAGAGGATGTCTTTGGAAAATAGAAGTATGAGTGCTGCCAGCATTGCTGCAGAGGTTGAAGGGGTGGGGGGGGGGGTCAGCCTGTCAGTGCTCAGACCACATGCCACACACTGCATCAAATTGGTCTGCATGGCTGTCATCCCAGAAAGAAGCCTCTTCTAAAAGATGATACACAAGAAAGCCTTCAAACAGTTTGCTGAAGACAAGTAGACTAAGGACATGGATCACTGGAACCATGTTCTGTGGTCTGATGAGATCAAGATAAACTTATTTGGGTCAGATGGTGTCAACTGTGTGTCGCAGCAACCAGATGAGGTGTACAAAGACAAGTGTGTCTTGCCTACAGCCAAGCATGGTGGTGGGAGTGTCATGGTCTGGGGCTGCATGAGTGCTGCCGACACTGGGGAGCTACAGTTCATGAAGGGAACCATGAATGCCAACATGTACTGTGACATACTGAAGCAGAACATGATCCCCTTCCTTTTGGAGATCGGGCCACAGGGCAGTATTCCAACATGATAACAACCCCAAACACACCTCCAAAACAACCACTGCCTTGCTAAAGAAGCTGAGGGTAAAGGTGATGGACTGGCCAAGCATGTCTCCAGACCTTAACCCTATTGAGCTTCTGTGGGGCATCCTCAAACAGAAGGAACGCAAGGTCTCTAACATCCACCAGCTCTGTGATGTCGTCATGGAGGAATGCAACCTGTGAAGCTCTGGTGCACTCTTTGCCCAAGAGGATTAAGGCAGTGCTGGAAAATAATGGCGGCCACACAAAATATTGACACTTTGGGCCCAATTTGGACATTTTCACTTAGGGTTGTACTCACTGTTTTACAAGCTGTACACTCACTACTTTACATTGTAGCAAAGTGTCATTTCTTCAGTGTTGTCACATGAAAAGTTAAAATAAAATAGTTACAAAAATGTGAGGGGTGTACTCACTTTTGGGAGATACTGTATATATAATTCAATAAAATGTCATTACAAGGCTGATCTTATAGAAGAAACACATAATTAACATAGAATAGGAAACATTAAAAGGAAAGTGAATCACAATTTGCATAGTAAATTTGGGTTTAAAAGTACTGTATGTATGCTGCATAATGATAAACAAAAAGATGGCCAGTATCTTAAAAGACTCCCATTCTAAGTTTCTCAAAATCTGGGAACCCTGGGTTAAATACTCCTTACCTACTTTACACTTGGCCAGTTTAGGCGATTTACAGCATAACACCTGTGACAGTACCCCAACCCCACGCCCCCTTACCCTCCTTGTCCTCTCTTTCATCTCTGATCTTTCTTTACAACTTCAGCCCCGGAAAGGATTTACCCACTTCCTTACCAGGCCATTTTTTTGCGATAAGGCACTGCATTGATTTAACTGATAATTGTGCGGTCTTGCAACTTTGTACCCAAACAAAATTGACTTCCTTTTTTCCCCACAAATAGAGCTTTCTTTTGGTAGTATTTGATCATCTCTGCTGTTTTTATTTTTTGCGCTATACACAAATTTTTTTTTTTTTACTTTCTGCTATAATGCATACATATAAAAAAACAAGTTTATTTATCAGTTATTTATTTATCAAAAGTTATCACAGCTGCAAACTATGGGATAGAATTAGGGACTTTTACTTAATTAATTTTTTTTACTGGTAATGGTGGCGATCTGTGATTTTCAGCAGGACTGCGACATTGCGACAGACAAATCTAACCCCAAATGACACTTTTTGTGGACCAGTGACATTATTACATTGATCAGTGCTATAAAAATGCAATGATTAATGTAAAAATGACACCGGCAGGGAAGGGATTAACACTAGGGGGCGATCAAGGGTTTAAGTGTGTTCCCTCAGTGTGTTCTAACTGTAGGGGGGATGGGCTTCCAGGGACATGGCAGAGATCACTTTTCCTGATCACTGGGAACAGAAGATCTCTGCCATGTCATCTGGCAGAATGGGGATCCGCCTTGTTTAGATAGGCAGATCTCCAATATGCCGCTGTACAAGGCGATCGTGGGTCGCCGGCAGACATCGAGCCTCCAGCGGTGCACAGTAGGGGGCGCGCGTGCACACGCTCGGCCGCAAATCGTGCATGCACGAGCCAACGTACAATGACGGTGATTCACGCAGCCATGCCAACCTGCCACAGTAAAAGTGCGGAGGCTGGTCAGCAAGGTGTTAATGTACATATCTTCTTTATTTTATCTGATTGTACTTGAAACTGGGTAACCTGGACCAGTGAAAATGTATAGGACTATGAACACCTCACAATTGGTCCAGAAACCCAAGAGGTTACCTAAAACTGACTGAGTTTATGGGTTCCTTGCTATACTATTTTTAAATTGATGAAGAAATTTGATTTTTTAAAATTGTTTTTATTGGATATGTTTTAAAGCAGAAAGTAAAAATGTTTTTTTTTTTTTTTCAAAAGTACCAGTCTCTTTTTGTTTATAGCGCAGAGGTGATCAAATGGCACTAAAAGAAAGATCTATTTGTGGGGAAAAAAGGACATACATTTTATTTGGGTACATCATCGCACGACTGCGCAATTGTCATTTAAAATAATGTAGCGCCGCATTGCAAACAATGGACTGGTCATGAAGGGGGGTACAATTATTGCACAGAAAAGTATTGTATTTTGCATCTCAACATGGTATCCAGCCTTGTGCCTGCATGTACTAAATGCCCCAGTGATAGTGGCCTCAGCAGACTACACGTTCTCTACAGGGGTATCTGGTATGGTCATTTTAAAAATGTCAGGTAACTTGATAAACAAAACCATGTTTTTAAATGAAATCCATAGTTAGAGCACCATTGCTACAATGACCTAAAAGGCATCTCCAGGTATCTGCATGTCCATTAAGTGCCCTTATGCACCTTGAGAAAATTTACACCTTAAAGCATTCTATTATTCAAATCTTAAACTATTGAACACAGGACCAAATTAACATAATAAATCAGCCAGGGTTTCTCGGTTTCAATGGCTGAACCAATGTGCTGGCAATAGGAGGTTCTCCCAATATACTGTAGATTTACTAACATTACTCTTTAGGTACTACAGGTACACTTTCATTTTATCCAAGCCAGTATGTGTCAGTGTACCATATTAAATCTAGGATATTTTATACTTCACCATAAAGGTATTCAGAAGTTTTAATACCTGCTATGTATTAACTTATTTCATAATTATATTAACAATTTTTAAAAAATATAGCTGCCTACTTTGTTAATTTCTGATAAAAATGTTTACCAACTATACCTAATGTACTCAGACATGGCTCTGTACCTAGAGCAGGCAGTTGGATAGTGCAGAGAGTAAAAATATCAACACATATTCCATTTTACTTTCCCATTTGGATTCTTATCAAACTTCAAATGTAAGAAAGTTCAAAGCTGATCTGTTGCCAACCCAATAAGGCTAAAGATATATTTCTTATGCAGACCTATCGTGTGAAATGTATTTATTATGTTTGAGTTCCAGTGGTGTGTATTTGAAATCATTTGCAGTTTCTCCTATTGACAGTCCAGGCAGGACAGTGAGGGAGTGTTGGTGGCTACTGTTTGCAGAAGGGCCTTTGAGATAGAACACCTTGTCACTGATTGCATTTACACAACATGTTGTCTTACTTATTAAGCTTGTGCAATTCGTTTCGTTTCCGAATTTAGTTTTTACCGAATTTTGCAAAATTCGGCAATTCGGACGAATTCCGAATTTTCAATTTCCGAATTTTCCGAATTTTCATTTTTCCGAATCGCGGTAATTCGGAAATTTGCGGTAGTTCGGAAATTTGTGGTAATTCGGCAATTTCGTTAATTTGGAAATTCGCGGTAATTCGGAAATTTGCAGTAATTCAGCAATTGCGATAATTCTGAAATTCGGCAATTGGAGCAGACGAAAATCCGAAATTTGAAAATTCGGAAATCCGAAAATTGGAAAAAACTAAGAATATTTGAAATAATAACTAACTAATAACTATTACATTTTAGGTATTGGAATTTCCTTGAAAGTTTGGCTGTTAATGAACTTAATATGAAATTTAGCACTAATAGTCATACTTTCAAGAAAATGTCAATACCTATATTTATTTAATAGTTATTTATTATTATTTCAAATATTCTTTTTTATTTCCGAAATTCAGAAATAAGGAAGAACATTTGAAATAATAAGTTATTAATTTATAATTTTTACTTATTATAAATTATAATAAGCTATTATTATTTAAAATGTTTTTCCTTATTTCTGACCTTTGCAGTGTGTGACTGTATATATGCATACTGTATGTATGTGTGTGTGCATACTGGGTGTGTATATACTGTGCTTATATTGTATGTAAACACACAGTATACATACAATATACATCCAATATACACCCAGTATATACACACTCAGTATGCATACACACACATACATACAGTATGCATATATACAGTATATACAGTATATATGACTGTATATATGCATACTGTATGTATGTGTGTGTGTGTATGCATACTGAGTGTGTATATACTGGGTGTATATTGGATGTATATTGTATGTATACTGTGTGTTTACATACAATATAAGCACAGTATATACACACCCAGTATGCACACACACATACATACAGTATGCATATATACAGTCTATATATAGCTTATTATAATTTATAATAAGTAAAAATTATAAATTAATAACTTATTATTTCAAATGTTCTTCCTTATTTCCGAATTTCGGAAATAAAAAAGAATATTTGAAATAATAATAAATAACTATTAAATATAGGTATTGACATTTTCTTGAAAGTATGACTATTAGTGCTAAATTTCATATTAAGTTCATTAACAGCCAAACTTTCAAGGAAATTCCAATACCTAAAATTTAATAGTTATTAATTAGTTATTATTTCAAATATTCTTAGTTTTTTCCAATTTTCGGATTTCCGAATTTCCGAATTTCGGATTTTCGTCTGCTCCGATTGCCGAATTTCCAAATTACCGCAATTGCCAAATTACCGCGAATTTCCGAATTACCACAAATTTCCGAATTACCGCAATTGCCGAATTACCGCGAATTTCGGATTTCCGAAATTTTAATTTCCGAATTTCCGAATTACAAATTTTTTTAATTTCCGAATTTCCGAATTTTTTTGAATTTCCGAATTTCCGAAAATGAAAAAAACGAATTTTTTAGCCATGCACAAGTCTATTACTTATCCCTCCACCGTACCACTACATGTATTACCGCTCTGTTCTCAGTCAATTCTTGAGACCGTAAAAGTTGAAGAATTACATGGAGATTCATTTTTACGAAAAAAAAATACATAGGTACATCAAATAGCAATTGCTAGATGGTCATAGTTCATCTTTAGTGCTCGTTTCACTCTCCCATATCTCCCATTAAAGTATAACTAAAGGCAAAACTTTTTTTTTAGTTTTGGATGGAGTGAAGATGGATTAGAACACCTGTCAGTTTTTACTGCTGTCTGTGCCCCCATTAAGAAGATTCACCCTCTCTATTTGTCCTGTTTACCATTATGATTGAAAGTGACAGTAAAAGAAAATCCCAAATTTTGGGGAAATCTTCAAATAGGGACACTAATTCTGGTGGCCTGGGGGTCTCCCAAGGAATTTCCTCTCACTGTTTGGGTATGGGACAGGAAGTGAAGGGAAATTTCCCCAATAGGACATAGATGGCAGAAAAATATCTGACTGGGGTTATAACCCTCCCTTGTTCTATCCAAAATGAAAAAAAAAGTTTTGCCTATAGTTCTACTTTAACCACTTGCCGACCGCCGATCGGCATTTGACGGCGGCAAAGTGGTTCGTTCCCGCAAAACGCCGTCATACGACGGCGGCTGCGGGAACGAGTTTAGTGAGCGCGCTCGCGCCGCTGGAGGCGCGCACGTGCGCTCACTGTGTTCGGGGAGGGCCAGGGAGCGGGTGCGGTGGCTTCGATTGCCGCCGGCTACCCGCGATGGCCCCCCCGGAGCGAAGGAGCGGAGGTCCGTGTAAGTAAACACGGACCTCCACTCTGTGTGAGGGGGAAGAGCTGTGATCACAGCCTTCCTGTACGTGAAGGCTGTGACCACTTCCCTTCCCCAGATAGTGCAGTCCCCCTACAGTTAGAACACGCCCAGGGAACATAGTTAACCCTTAGAGCGCCCCCTGCAGGTTAACCCCTTCACTGCCAATGGCATTTACACAGTAATCAGTGCATTTTTATAGCACTGATCGCTGTATAAATGCCAATGGTCCCAAAAAAGTGTCAAAATGGTCCGACATGTCCGCTGAAATATCGCAGTACCGCAAAAAATCGCAGATTGCCGCCATTACTAATAAAAATAAAAAAAAAATAAAAACCCCAAAAATGAATTCTCATCATCCGTAAATGCGACCACTTTTGCGCAAACCAATCAATAAACACCGATTGCGATTTTTTTATCGCAAATATGAGGAAGAATATAAATCGGCCAGAAACGGTGAAAAAAAATGTTTTTTTATATATTTTTTTTGAATTTGTATTTTAGGAAAAAGTAAGAAATTTGTTTTTTTTTGCAAAATTGTCGCTCTTCTATTGTTTATAGCGGCGATCAGAAATGACGCAGCGGTGATCAAATACCACCAAAAGAAAGCTCTATTTGTGGGAAAAAAAGGACGCAAATTTCGTTTGGGTACAACGTCGCACGACCGCGCAATTGTCAGTTAAAGCGATGCAGCGCCGAATCGCAAAAAGGGCTCCGGTCCTAAAGCTGGAAATCCTTCCGGGGCTGAAGTGGTTAACTAAAGCTGAGTGTCAAACTAAACTGAAATTCCAGAATCAGTTGTTTTAGCTTACAGCACAAACTTGACTCCATACAATCCTATTAAACTGAGCAATCTAACTATAAGAACTCTTCTCTATTGTGTTATTTGACATGATGGGCCAAGTATTTTTCTGGGAGCTGCAGCTGCTGCGTTCAGATAAAGGTTATGATAGACGATCTGACTTCAGGTAATGGACTGCCTTTTATGGGAGGGATTCTTCATTTTTTTCTTACTTTGTTTTGTAGCAAGGTATAAAAGAGAGGTTCTCTGCAAGCAGTACAACCTTTTGAAAAAATGTTCATCTTTTTGCCTGTAGGATTACTTAAAAAGTGAAAATGCATCATTTTTAACTTTCTTAAATTGTTTTATATTATATTACTAGTTGCCAAAGGGCAGACCTCTTGTTCCATTGCTGTCACCTAGAAATGTGTGTAGTTCCACTAAAGATTCCTAGAATCATTTCCCTATAGCTGTTTCCTATTATAAAAACATTTCTGACCTAAGGTTGTCTCTTGTTTACATGAGTGAGAAAGAAAATGGACATCATTTAAAAATAGAAGATGAACTCAAACTGTAAAGTGGTTGTAAAGTCTCTATTCTATGCATTAAGATGAAAAAGCTTTTGTTGTGCAACAGCCCCCCAGAGCCCCCCTTTTACTTACCTGAGCCCAATCTTCCAGTGACGAAAACAAGCCCAGCAGCTGCAGCCACTGTCTCGGGTCCTCATTGGATGGACTGATAGCAGTAGGGGCCATTTGCTCCGGTTACTGTGAACTAAATCCAGTGACACAGAAGCCGCGGGGCGGGGATGAGTCCTGCTGTCTGTGTCAATGGACGCAGCAGCAGAACTTGGGAGCGTGCCCGCATGGGTGCCTCCATGGAAAGCGGCTCTCCGTGGGGGAACTTGAGAAGAGGAGGAGCCAGGAGCACCGGCGAGGGACCCCAGAAGAGGAGGTTCGGGGCCTCTCTGTGCAAAACCCTTGCACAGAGGAGTTAAGTATGACATGTTTGTTATTTACTTATTTTTTTAAATATGAACCTTTAACCACTTGCCGACCGTCAATCGGCAATTGACGGCGGCAAAGTGGCGCTGTAAGGCAAATCACCGTCATATGACGGCGGCCGCCAGATCGCGCACAGTGAGCGCGCGCGCCGCCGGAGGCGCACCCGCACGCTCACTGTGTCCGGGGAGGGCCAGGGAGCGGGTGCGGCGGCTTCGATTGCCGCCGGCCACCCGTGATGCCCCCCCCCGGAGTGAAGGAGCGGAGGTCCGTGTAAGTAAACACGGACCTCCGCTCTGTGTGAGGGGGAAGGGCTGTGATCACAGCCTTCCTGTACGTGAAGGCTGTGACCACTTCCCTTCCCCAGCTAGGCAAGCCCCCATACAGTTAGAACACGCCCAGGGAACATAGTTAACCCTTAGAGCGCCCCCTGCAGGTTAACCCCTTCACTGCCAATGGCATTTACACAGTAATCAGCTGTATAAATGCCAATGGTCCCAAAAAAGTGTCAAAATGTTCCGACATGTCCGCTGAAATATTGCAGTACCGCTAAAAATCGCAGATCGCCGCCATTATTAGTAAAAAATAAAAAATAAAATAAAAACCCCAAAAATGAATTCTCATCATCCGTAAACGCGACCACTTTTGCGCAAACCAATCAATAAACGCCGATTGCGATTTTTTTTTATCGCAAATATGATGAAGAATATAAATCGGCCAAAAAAGGTGAAAAAAAAATGTTTTTTTATATTTTTTTTTTGGATTTGTATTTTAGCAAAAAGTAAGAAATTAGTTTTTTTTGCAAAATTGTCGCTCTTCTTTTGTTTATAGCGGCGATCAGAAATGACGCAGCGGTGATCAAATACCACCAAAAGAAAGCTCTATTTGTGGGAAAAAAAGGACGCAAATTTCGTTTGGGTACAACGTCGCACGACCGCGCAATTGTCAGTTAAAGCGGCGCAGTGCCGAATCGCAAAAAGGGCTCCGGTCCTAAATCTGGAAATCCTTCCGGTCCTTAAGTGGTTAATATCACTTTAACCATATTTTCATCATCTCTATTTTAAGCTAGGTTCACACTAGCTTGACTCCAAAGACGTGCGACTTTCAGTGCAACTTTGGAATCCGACTTTGATACAACTTTTTACACTCTGTGTCATTGAAGTTGTTTAAAAGTTGGACCAAAGTAGTGCAGTAACTTTCTCTAAAGTCGGACAGACTTGTGTAGTATGAGTTAAGACAGCTCTTATAGGGAAACATTGAATTTCACATCATCCGACTTGAGGTCTCACAAGACGGATCCTATGTCGCATCAGTGTCAACAGAGCCTTACACTTGCCAAAACTACTGTAGGATTCTGGTCATTTGTAAAGTTTTTCCAAAGTATGGTGTGCTAAGGACCAACTGTAAGCTAGAATGACCTGCTCATATTTGCAGTAGCCTCCAAAACCTTCTAATCACAGCCAAATCTTAGGCTGTTCCGGCAGGCAAAATGTCCGTACATGCTGATACTTCTGAACCTTCCATCCTACTACCTTCTGTACATTCCTATTGGCCAATCAGACTGCCCATCATAGTGATGTACCATTCAGAATGTGCGGCGGTGGCATAGCTGTAAATCAGACTGTTCTGACACTGTCTAGTGAGATTAAGCAAAAGATGCGCTTCATACCTACAGCAGTTTACCCTCCTTTAACAGAGTCTCTTTTATCTGATCATAGAGGTTGAACATGATAGCACGATGAATGGATGGATGTTTCTGCAACTTTTAAGGCTTATGTCAATGGGCTTTGAGGTGTTTTGATAACATTAGTATGACATCAGTTTAAGACATTTCTGACATCACTTAGATTTCAGTGACAGGTGCATTTGACCTGCAGCTGACCTTGTTCTTATCCGCATTTGACCTGCTTCAAGTAGGTTTTACATCCTTATAGACTTGTATGGGAAAGCAACAACAAAAGTCCATCTACACAGGTCCTTAATGTTTAGGCCTATTGAGCAAGGTGGAGAAGCCCCCTTGCAGACACCTCTGGTTCTGGCTTATGAAGGGATAGCACTGAGTTTCCTACTTATGTGATCAACATTTATACTAATTGGCTACAGTTAGAGGTGTCTTCAGGTAGCTTACAGACACAGGATGGATCAGAAGACTTCCAGCGAATATCTGTGGCCAAAAGTGTAGCTATAGTAGACCATGTGACTGCTCTGACTGCTCTGGGGTCTTATCACTGAAATACAGGTCATGTAAAAAAATCTGCTTTATGATACAAAGCAATGGGCATTACCAAAACAATCCAATTACTAAGCTCTCTCTTCCACATATACATGATTATATCTTAGGATAGTGTTAGCATTTATCTTCGAAACAAATATGCAATGCAAATTGTATCTACAGTGGTATAGATACAGATATCCAATATACAAACTCATTTCATACATCTGGTAACAATTACTGAATGTCTATGACTGTCTTAGTACAAGATGATAACTTGTGTGACACGGACACGCCTGGATTATTGAAATTATTAATAAAAGCTACCTATGATTGTAACTATTTAAACGATGACCTATCTGTGTCCCCTACCTACCACTATCTATTTTAGCCTGATATATATTTACCTGTAATAAAACAATAAACCAACATGAAAATCTGGGCAAATGTAAGAAGAATCATTTTACAAACTTATATTCTAGTGGAGAAAAATGTGACTCCAAAAATGAACCCTGGGCACTAAAATATGTGAACTAATCGAAATTTGGTATCACACACACATTGAGAATGTGGCTTACCGGTTTGATTTGGCTAAAGTTAGTGGAGTGCCTAAGTTGGGTGACTGCAGTTTTGTAAATGTGTTAAGGCATGCAAGCCTGGTCAAAAGCTATTACTAGGGAGATAAAAAAATAGCACCTTAGGACTTTGGGATGGGTCTTATATAGTGCTGGCCATTTAAATAGTGTACCCTTGATCATTAAATGGGTAATAAGGGGGAGATTAACTAAAACTGGTGCACTCAGAATCTGGTGCAGCTGTGCATGGTAGCCAAACGGCTTCTAACTTCAGCTTGTTCACTTAAGCTTCGGCAATAAAACTTGAAAGCTGATTGGTTACTATGCAGAGCTGCACCAGCTTTTGCACTCTCCAGGTTTACCCCTAAGAAGTCAATGCAAGCCGCTCCAAAGTCACCCCCAAGTAGTACAGGAACCTTTTTCTAAGTCAGAGCAACTTGATTTGCTCCTATTAGAAAGGTTCCATTGTACTGAATGAAACGCGACTTGTCAGGCTGACAAGTCGCCTGACAGCTCGTCCCAGTGTGAAACGGCACTAAGAAAAAACACATTATTCTAAATATATCATACTCACAGGCATGTACATATATATGTATGTATTCTTGCTAAATTAATGTTGATTTTGCAAATCTAGATTTTTTTGGGGGGGAGTTTATCTTTAACCGGTTCCGGACCGGCTCATGTACTTTTACTGCTGCAACGTTTTTAAACAGTGATTCATGCATGCGCGGCTAGCGGAATCTCATGCCCGCCCCACGCTCCATGAGTGTGGCCGGACTCGATGTCCGCCAGCGACCCGTGATTGACTGGTACACAAGAAAAGCGGGGAACAGCCGATGTAAACACGGCGGTTCCCTGCTCTGTCAGGCGGCATTACAGAGATCTACTGATCCCTGTCATTTGTATCAGTTAGATCTGTCATGCCCACTGGCAGAAGAATACATATCGGCCAAAACTGAGGAATACATTTGTTTTTTTTTTATATATTTTTTGGATATCTATTATAGCAAAAGGCAAAAAAATATTGTTTTTTTTTTCAAAATTGTTGCTCTTTTTTTGTTTATAGCGCAAAAAATAAATACTGCAGAGGTGATCAAATACCACCAAAAGAAAGCTCTATTTGTGCGAAAAAAAAGGACGTCAGTTTTGTTTGCGTGCAACGTCTCACGACCGCACAATTGTCAGTTAAAGTGGCGCAGTGCCGAATCACAAAAACTGCTCTGGTCAGGAAGGGGGTAAATCCTTCCGGGGCTGAAGTGCTTAATATCTGTGCAGTATCTGTATAATTAAACCAGAGAAAACTGCTTATTTATTGCCATATTGCTAAATCATAATCTAAATTTCCAAATGTTAATTTAGCTCATTAATTCACTGAGTAATTATGGTATTTCTAAACATATTTGTATTATGTAAATTCTAAACTATCTACAAAAAATAGCTGTAATTAGCACAAAATATTTATATATTCAGTTTTTTATTTAATTTCTGATAGTAGCACTGCAAAGTGTTATACTGGCTCTGCTATTGCCAAAGCATTAAAATAATGAACATAGTTCCAAGTTACACAACTGTGCCACATGATTTCTGCCCAAACAAAACAACTTTATTATAGGAAACAGTCATATATAAAAGTGCTCTGAACATCTTAGATACTAATTATACATGCATACATTAATAATAAATCATATGAAACAGCACATAAAAATGCATGAACTTTGATCACTTTTGGGTAAAAACTAAGGATACATAATAAGACTTTTTATATTTAGTTTCATATGATTTATTATTTATTTCTGCGTGTATAAATGACATATAAGAATATTGGAACATAGTACTTTATATAGTTGTGGTGCTAACAGCTCCTAATGTAAAATGAATATATGATTTTAGAAAATAGCTTAAAGACACCAAAAAAAAGCAAGGTACATGTGTGTCTATTACCTTTCAAGTTGAACTTGTAATACTTATGTTTTTACAAAATACCCTTTCCTCTCAGTAAAATGCTGCTTCCTTTGCTAACATTTTAATGCTTTGTGCTAGCTTAGTTGAGTAACATTTACACCCATCAGCACATGAGTCTCACACCAAAATTGCAGAGTACAGTTAGTCACACACTTAAAGATATCCACCATTCATACTTGGATGCAAACAGCATGGATGGATGAATCTCCCGCTGCCAGCTATTGTATTCTGACAGTCACAAGAGCCAGCTGTCCGAATACAATAGCCAAAAGTGGAGATACACAAACAGTGACTACATCTGATTGGCTGCTGTCACGGTTTGGCTATCTTTTTTCCGCCTGGCTGTTTTGATTTCTTAAACAATATATGGTAAGCCACCTTTGGCCACCCGAAGAGAAGGGGTGTGTTATGGTGGCCATGCACACTCCAGTTTTTCCATCTAATTGATGATCAAAACTATTGACTCTGCAAACAATCGAATAGCCATAACTTCCCTTACGATCAGTTTAGACTCCATTTTGATCAAAATTGAAACAGAGTTGATTGGCCAGGATGGAGCGTTTTTGATCATATGCATCAATTGGCAGAACTATGATACTTTGTTCATGAATACAATTGTGTTTTGAGTAATCAGATTATGAGATAACTTGCTGGAAATCAAAATCAGGAATCAATAACTTATGATTGTAAGTTATGATTATATCTTAACTATCGATCAAAATCAACTTTCCCATGTGTGGCAAAGTGATTGAATGGGTTGTCAACTTCAGTGGGCTTTAAAAAGGATTCTGTCACCAAGGAAAGAATACTTTGATATGTAGGAACTTACTATTTAAATTAAGCAAAATATTTGAACTAGTGTCCAGAATAATGTAAGAGTATATATAGTTTATCTATGCCCCCTTACTATATGTAGTATTCAACACTGAAAATCTAGATATAATTTACCAAAAATGTTTATTTTTGTCTGCAGAATGTAATAGTAATGGGTATATAAATGTGATGAGTAAATGGTTTATGCATTGTTGCTGTCAAAGCAATGTGATATAGATTCACAGATAACATACTGCTTTGTCCCTGCATTGATGGTTTAAACAACAATGGGTTGTTTTGGTGCAGCCATTGTATTTCACAGGTGGTATCACTCTAGGTTTTTGGAACTATCCCAAAACTGCTAGAGAAGGTTACAATTTAGTCATTGCTCACTGGCTTTGCTGATACAGCATTACAGTGCAGAGTAGTTTCATGCTGCATAATATAAGAATGCAACAAAGCTTATTAGCTCACTGGGGGGGAAAAAGACATGGTTAATACAGAAAATATTTAGTATGATCCTGTATAAGGGTTTTGCAACTTCACACTAAATGTTATGTACAGTCGTGTCTTTTGTTCATGTTTCCAGATTTTCACTGTTGCATAAATATATGATTAGTAATAATTTTCTCAATTTATAATAGGCTGAAAGCTACTTTATATTGTATTGCTATTAGAGCTCTTGTGCTTAAAGTGATTCTAAAAGTAAAGGGTTTTTTTACCTTTAGGCTGGGTTCACACTTGTCCGACAAACGGACCGACATTATGAGCTCAAGTCGCATGACGTCACCAAATCAATGTTTCCCTATGAAAGCCGTCTTAACTGGTCCGACTTTGAAAAAGGTTCCTGTACTACTTTGGTCTGACTTTGGTCTTTCTTCAGCCCATTGAATATCATTGAATATCATTGAAGTAGGATCAAAGTCAGATCCTTGTTCTAACCATCCGTCTTGGTGATTACAGCAGCAGTAAAAGGAATTTATCTCACACTGGGATTATTTTGATTGGTCAAAGGACAAGTCACTACCTCAAAGTCGGAGCAAAATCTTATCTTGTCCATTCAAGTCGGATGAACGTAGGACCGAAGTAGGACCGATGTTGCAGGGAAAAGTAGGATAAAAAGTCTGATCGTTTTTGTGTCAGATAGTGTGAACCCAGTCTAAGATACCTTTCACACTTGTGTGAGTTTTCCTGCAATTTGGGACTGCAAAGTCGCATGACAAGTCGTTCCCCATTATTTCCAATGAGCACCATTCATATCTGTACGACTTCAAAGTAGTCCCTGCATTACTTGTTGTTAAACCCTCAAAGTCTCATGCAAATTGCACCTGAATAATATAGATGTGATTTCTGTACTACTTCTGTACGACTTTGTAATAAGTTTTCATTGAGCCAAAGTTGCAACAGTCGGACTAAAGTCATACTGATCCGAAATTGCGGTAAAATCACGGTAAAATCATGGCAAAATCGCTGTAAAATTGCGTCACACAAGCCTGAAAGGGGTCTTAGGCATTAAGGTAAAAAGCAGAAACTATGTAACAAAAGATGAGCCGGCACTTCTGGATTTTGATAAAAGCTTCTATTTATTCCATCATGATCATAATACAGTAAGTGAAGGCTACAAAAGAGCCTTGTTCACAGCTTGGTTCGCAATACAAAAAGACAAATATATATACATTCAAATAACCAATAGCAGTGTGTTCCACTCAGATGTAATTGATTGGATAATTTCCTCAAATTAGATGGGAGTCTCTTTTGCTGAAAGTGTGTGTCTTCCCACTGTTGAGACACATCAGATATTAAGGAAAATTGTTTTCATACTTACCGTAATTTTCCTTTCCTAGATCCTCCTCATGTCAGCCTAATATGGGTCAGCTCCGCCCCCTCTGACCCCTTCAGGACAACCTCTTTCCAAGCCTATAAGAGGCGGCTGTCTGCCCATATGCAGTGTTCAGTTTACCCACCTCGCGACGGACTTTGGGTGGGAGTTCCTCGGCTGACATGAGGAGGATCCAGGAAAGGAAAATTACGGTAAGTATGAAAACTATTTTCCTTATTCCTGGACCTCCTCATGTCAGCCTACTATGGGACGTAGCAATCAATCAACCACATAAGGGGAGGGAAAGACACAAATAACCAGAATTATAAACCAATATCAATTATTTTAATGGCTGACAGCCGCTGACAGAACAGTAGACCCAAAAGCTTCCGATGCCATCAGAGTTACATTCACTCTGTAGTGCTGAATGAAGGTATTAGGTGTACTCCAGCTAGCTGCCCTGCACACTGCCTCTGCTGACACCTTAGCGTATGATGCACAGGAATCTGCCATGCCTCTCATAAAATGTGCTTTGACCTCCAATGGCGGAGGATATCCCGACTCTCTATATGCCATCTGGATAGTAGTTTTTACGATCTATGAAGACACCATTCTAGGTGGCATAGCCATGCCTTTCCTGGAGCCACCGGGAAAGATGATGAGTGGTTTGTTTCCAGAAATACTTAGTTCGCTTTAGGTATATTGATAAGGCCTGCACTAGATCCAGCCTAGTCCATTCATCTTCCGAGTTACTATTCGGGAAAGCCGGTAAGACTGATTCCTAATTCATATGCAAAACTGATGCTATTTTAGGAAGAAAGCTTGGGGACAGTATTAGGCAATAAAGCTCCCTGGCTGAGAAAGTACACAGTTCATACACCCATCTGGCTGATGCAATTGTCATAAAAAAATTGCACTGAGACAAAGAGCATGATGACACCGGACCAAATGGAGGTGCTAATAAGACTTTCAGAACTAAAAGGCAGGTCCCACTTTGGGAAAAGATTCATTGGAGACCTGATCTTTATTACTGCTTTTAGGAAAGGCATCACTAGAGGATCCAAGGCCCATCTTTGTTCAACATAGCTGACAGGGCAGGACTTGAACCTTTAAGGAGCCATGCGCTAAACCCTTGCCCAGACCTTCCTGGAGAAATTCCAATATGTTAGAGACTGAGGTTGACCTCAGATCCCAGCTCTTTCCTGCTGACTATAATAAAGTATTAGTGGTAGTTTTCTTTCGACTAAATGCTCTATAGATCTCCTCCCAATCTCCATGCCATGAACTTCAGTTTCCCTGGCTTTGGGTTAAACTGCTTGTTCTGCAGCAGAAAATCTTTGTGAGAAGGCAGAGGAATTGGCTGACACATCTTCATTGTCTATGCTAGTGAATACCATGGTCTTCTGGGCCAGAAGGGCCACACCGCTATTGCTGTTACCTCCTCCTGTTGAATCCTTATTAAAACTCTGAGGATTAGCCAGAGAGGAGGAAACACAGACTAGGGAAAAGTCCCATGGAATGGATAGAGCATCCTGCCTAGAGCTTGCTGGTGCCACCTTCGGGAGAAGTAACACATAATCTGAGAGTTTTCCTCCAATGCCACCCAATCTAGGACCAATGTCCCCCAGACCTTGAAGATTTTGAACCAGTATCTGGGATTCAAGCCCCGTTCGTTCAGATCCAAGAATCTCCAACTCAGTTGATCCACCAGCTTGTTTTGTGGACCTGGAAGGTATGGTGCTGTTAGGGAAAAATCTGGCATGCCACTCTGAGCAGTGGGAGGCTCCTGGTGCCCCCTTGCCGGGTCACGTAGGCTACCATGGTTTGTTGTCGGAAAGAACCTTGACTGCCCCCTTTGCAAATTTGATTGGAAGGCTACTAGAGCGTGCTGAACGGCCTCTAATTCTAACAGGTTTGAATGCTGAGATAGAGATGCCTCTCATTTGCCCTGTAGTTGTTGGCCTAAGGAATGAGCTCCCCAGTCTACTAGGCTGGCATCTGTAGTCAGCACTACTGGAGGTTCGAAAGGCATCCCGCGGTATAGATTCTGAGATATCTTCCACCACATCACCGTTTTATTGGTACTGAATGGTAGATCTTCTGGGTTAATGAGTGGTGATCCCATTGATGGAGAAAATGTTATTGAAATCTCCCCTTCTGTCATCAGGCACAGGGTACTACCCTGATCGTGGAAGACAACAGGCCCAGGTACTGCATACACTTCTTGGCCATGAGAAATGGCCTGGTCCTTACTATTTCTGATTTGGTCTGAATTTCCACAATCTTCCTAAGAGGCAGAAATACACGACCTTGGGTAATGTCGAATTGCATTCCTAGATACTCTAGGACTAGAGCTGGTTGCAACCGACTCTTATCAGCACGCGCTTTTGAAGGAGGGACTTTGATGTGGCCCGGAGGAAAATGTCGTCCAGATAATGAAAAAGATAGCGATGACCACTGCCAAAACTTTTGAAAATGTTCTTGGAGCTGTGCACAGCCCGAATGGCAGACAACAAAATTGGAAATGGAAGCGATGGTGTGATGCACTTATGGGCACATCCGCTATGTCTATTGACGCTGGCAAATGTCCCTTCTTCACAATGGACAATGATGATTTGCAAGGACTCCATTCTGAATGGAGGGACTTTCATGAAGGCATTCAGGGCTTTTAAGTCCAGGACTGGCCTGAATCATCCTGAGGATTTTGTTACCAAGAAAGGCGAATAGAATCCTTCCTTCTCGTGCTCCAGAACTGGCAGAATTGCTTGAGATGCCAATAAATTCTTTACATACATTAATAAACAACACCTTTTCTCTGGACAAGTAGGAATCCGGGTCTCCAGAGAATGAGACTAGGGATGTCTTTCCTTGAATTCTAGGCGATATCCTCTTTGAATGATGTTTAAGACCCAGGCATCTTAAACTTCTTCCTCCCAGACCTCTCTAAAGTAAGACAGTCTGCTCCCACTTGGGAAGTCTGCTCCTACTTGCGACAGTCTGTTCCCACTTGGGAAGTCTGGATGGGGACCCCTTCAGAAGAGCTTGTCTGAAGCTTTCGCTGGCTGGTTCACCTTGGCTTTGGTTGCTTTGGGAAAGGCTGGACCCTGCCCCTTCCACTGCCTAAAGAATGGTCACCCTGGGTGGTACGCAGAAGCTTCCCCGAAACCTTCTTTAGATCTCTCTGAAGGACAAATGGGCTGAGGAAATATTTTCCTTTCCTGTGGAATAAGTCTCGAGTTCCCTCCAGAAACTCATTGAACCTCTTACTCCAAGGTATTGCCAAAAAATTTCCCATTGAAAGGAACTGAGCAAAGGCTGTGCTTGGAAGCACTATCCGCTGAACAATGCTTCAGCCATAGGGCTCTGCGTGCCGTCACAGAATGAGCCATCAATTTCACTGTCATCCTGACCTGGTCCACGGCTACTTCTGCTAGAAAATACACCGTGATCTTAATGGACCCGCTCCTGCTACCATGTACATTTTTTGAGATCTGTATCTATTCTATGATCCATCGGATCTTGAAGGATACTGAGTAATCTAGAGGAAAAGTGATGTGCCGAGCTAGTCCCTGTAATGAGGCATCCACCTTAGGTGTGGAATCCAAAAGCTCAGCATCCTTAGAGTGGAAAGGATACAACTTTGAGACCCTGTTGTGGACGTTCAATCTTTCATCTGACTTTACCCATTCATCTTCCATTATTTCCTGTATTTCAACAATTAATAGGAAGGACAGGAGTGGCCTTTTCAAGTCCGGATAATATTTCCGCTGTTTTTTAGGGGGGTGAGGTTCCCACTTTCCATTTCATAGCCTTTTACTGACTCCACCAAAGGCCCTCTCACACCGAGGTTCTCTTAAACTGACTGTAAAACACTGAGCGCTTTTGAAGAGCTTTACATTCATTTCAATGGAGAGGGGTGTATTTTCCTCGCCCTGCCCCAGTGTGAAAGCATTCATTGATTTTAATAGAAATAGGTTTTCGTGAGCTTTTCAGGTGCCTCTTTAGCGTGAAAGCGCATGAAAAGTGCCTCAGTGTGTAAAGGGTCTTAGGCTCGATTCACACCCATGCATCTCCAGCGTCCCACGCATCCCACAGACCCACACCACAAAACGTGTTCCATAGGAAACAACGCCAAATGGACTGTAGTGCAAATCCGCAAAATGTATCAAAAACGCACGGGTGCGAATCAGGCCCAAAGAAGGAATCAAGGAAAAATCAAATGCATGAGTGTCTGGTTCCAGATCTGACTCAGAATCCTCTGAATGTTCATCTGAACTGTAGCGATATGTAGCATCTTAGATACGGTTTTCAAGCCGCCTTTGACTGCCGCCTTAATATAGTGCTTCACCTGGCATGTATCTGCTGCATTATCACATGCGACTTCCTTCAAACAAGAGAAGTATACACACCTCCCTGGTAGGGAGTTTGCCCCGCATGCCCAGCAGTCCTTCTCCTCTTCCCAGGCCAAGGCCCTTCCAGAAGATGAAGAGGATCTGCGTCTTTGCTTATGCACATGCTAGCGCATAGTGGTCCCTTTCTGGTGTTGCAGCAGCAATTGACCTGGGCTCAAGGCACTGCAATGAGACACCAGTGAGGGGGATCTGGAGTGGCGTTCCACAGGGATTTTATCCTGCCGCCGACCACTCCTCTGACCCAACTTATCACACTTTGAACGCTTCTTTCTTTGTGGGTGATGCGGCTCTTTAGTACTTCCCTACGGGCGTTTATCCCGCATCTGGGTCTTCTCTCTGTGTAGAGAAGAAGAATGCACTCTTTTAAAAACAAAAAAACAAATCAAAACAACAAAACACAAAAAAGAACAAATCAAAAAACAAAAACAAAACAAAAAAAAACCTTTAAAAATAGAAAACCTTTCCATGCCTTCTTCAGTGCTATAGAGGCAAGCAGGAGGACCTGGAAACACATAGACAGCCAGAGATCTATCCAGCAAACCAAGGCAGCAGCCATGTTGAGATCCCACATCACTCACCACAGAGGCAGTGATTTTGAGACATGCTGGAGCTACAGGTGTTGTAATCACAGCAGGAAAGCAGGAACCTTAGTATGGGAGAGGGCATTTCTATCATACCAGGAAGTGGCCGCTCTCAGCAACCTCCTGAGAGTTCCTGTGGGACTACAAGCCTCAGCCTGCCTGCTGTTTCACCAATTAGCTGCACAGCCCAAACCAGCAGTGTTTAACTGCTCTCTACAGGCCGGTGTACACAGGCAGTCATTTATACTGCTAACTGAGACTCAGCACCATGGGAACCACCACAAAAGGAGATTTACAGCCCATACAGGGGATCTTCTGAACTCAGGAGAGTGCATGAACCTGAACAGGATCACATGGACATTACAAGGTTTTGCAGTAAGTCTCCTACCGTGCTTCTTCTTGTGTGTGTGTGTATATATATATATATATATAGATATATATATATATATATATATTTTTTTTTTTTTTTTTTTCTTAAGAGGCGTCCGGAGCTAGGACAAAAAAAGAACATTGCATATGGGCAGACGGCCACCACTTATAGGCTTGGAAAGATGTTGTCCTGAAGGGGTCAGAGGGGGCAGAGCTGACCCATAGTAGGCTGACATGAGGAGGTCCAGGAAATATATATATATATATATATATATATATATATATATATATATATACAAATAGTTATAGAAACTGTAGATAAAAATTGATTGCACATCATTTATAATACAGAGTAGTTAAATGTCATGTAAACTCCAATATACAAAATAAAATGTATAGTATCTCATTTTATTAATAAATTATTTTTATTTTATTATATTGTATTTTATTATATTCTAGTGTATTTATTTTATTGATTTTATTTCATTTTAGTTCTAACATGAGGATCATGTACTATCATATATTATCATATAAATGGTCACTGATACCTTCATTTATCAAGACCACCTATATAAATTCTTCATAAGCTTCATTGTAAATAAAGGGGAAGAGAAATCAGTTTATATTTCACTTTATTTCTATCCTTATTTGCATATCTCTAAGATTACCT
>BLSH010107257.1:317944-330223 GCA_018402905.1 Glandirana rugosa
GGATTAAAACATATATATATATATATATATATATATACAAATAGTTATAGAAACTGTAGATAAAAATTGATTGCACATCATTTATAATACAGAGTAGTTAAATGTCATGTAAACTCCAATATACAAAATAAAATGTATAGTATCTCATTTTATTAATAAATTATTTTTATTTTATTATATTGTATTTTATTATATTCTAGTGTATTTATTTTATTGATTTTATTTCATTTTAGTTCTAACATGAGGATCATGTACTATCATATATTATCATATAAATGGTCACTGATACCTTCATTTATCAAGACCACCTATATAAATTCTTCATAAGCTTCATTGTAAATAAAGGGGAAGAGAAATCAGTTTATATTTCACTTTATTTCTATCCTTATTTGCATATCTCTAAGATTACCTAATCCAGGCTATACAAAATTAGGGCATAAAAAAGGAAGAGAAAGGAGGAGAAAAAGGGAGGATAAACAAAAGCATGTATCCACCAGAGAGAAGGGAAAAAAATGGAAAATTTACTATCAGATACTTACCGTAATTTTCCTTTCCTGATAGACTCCATGGCAGCATACGTGTGAGTAAGGCCCCGCCTCCTCTACTACCCTATAGGACCCCTCTCCCATAAATCTTTGCTCCTTCCCAGCTACCATGTTCTGTAAATAGCCTACTCCAGGCCTTGGGGAGGGGACTCCTGCTGCCATGGAGTCTATTAGGAAAGCAAAATTACGGTAAGTATCTGATAGTAAATTTTCAGTTTTCCTGACAGACTCCTAAGGCAGCATACGTGTGGGAAATAACTCGCTACACACACGGGTGGGAATTGCTGGGAAAGTAAAGATTTAAGAATTAACATTATTGTCCATCGACAAAACACAAGCACCAAAATTAACTGAGGAAAGAGCCGCTGGCTCAACACAATAGTGAGACATAAACGTGTCTATGGACAACCAGGAAGCCGCCCTACAAATCACATCTGGTGCCACGTAGCCGCCCACGACATTGCGATACCACGGGTGGAATGAGCCGTTACTGCCTCTGGGGGAGTCAAACCCTTTGCCCTGTAAGCCCATTGGATGGTTTGAACGATCCAAGAAGAAATTTATCTCGTCGAGGCCTTCATCCCTCTGTTTTTCCCTTGTATCAGAACAAACAGATATTCTGACTTGCGGAAAGAAGCCGTAGCCTCCAGATATTGCCTTAGTGTGTGACCCACATCCAGAGGATGAACTTCCATACCATCTGTCACATTGTATGTTGGGAGGACAATTTCTTGGTTCTCATGAAAAACCAAAGACACCTTCGGCCTAGCCCCTAGCATGGGAACTAGGACCACTCTGTCAGGAAAAAAGGTGAGGAAGGGTTCCACCGACCCCAAGTCCCTGATTTCAGAAACTCGTTTAGCCGAGGTGACTGCGACCAAAAAATCTATCTTCATTGTCAGCTGCTTGATTGACAGCCGTCCACTGGAACCAGAGCCAAGGTTTGTCAGCAAATCCAAGATGAGTGGAAGATCCCATTTGGGAAACCTTGCTTTCTTCTGCGGCCTAAGCCTCACAGCCCCTTTGAAAAATTGGCGGACAAGCTGACTACCGACCCAAGCACAGCCCGTGAAGGCTGAAATTGCAGAGACCTGGACTCGTAATGAGCTGACTGAAAGTCCAAGACCAAGACCGGACTGCAAAAAACCAACGATATCTGGAACACTTGGACTGACTACTGAGGCAGACCTGGCATGCATGTACTGCGAAAATCTTGACCAAATGCGCTCGTAAACCTTATTAGTACTACTTCTTCTTGCGCATAGCAGAGTTGCAATCGCTTCCTGTGGGCAGCCTAGGGCTTCCAATCTCCCCCTTTCAAGAACCAGGCCCTGAGATGCAGATACGCAGGGCAGGGATGTAACTTCGCACCTTGCACTAGAACAGTCTTTCTCAACCTTTTCAACACAGAGGAACCCTTGAAATAATTCTCTGGTCTCGGGGAACCCCTGCTAAAAATTAAAAATCTACAACTCATGATACATTAGTGTGATGGTCAATGGGAAAAATACTCCTTACACTTGTGGTCATTGGGAAGAATTACCCCCTTACAGATAGCTAAAAAGATCAATGGTATCATTGGGAACTGATCTGAGAGGTGAAAATTGACCATGGTTCAAGGAACCCCTAGCAACCTCTGGAGGAACCCTAGGGTTCCACGGAACCCTGGTTGAGAAACTCTGCACTAGAAGATCCGGTCTGGACGGGAGGGGCACTGGATCCCTGAAGCTGAGAGACATCGGCAGTGGAAACCAAGGCCTGTTTGGCCAAAAAGGTATCACCGCAATGATCTCCACTGCCTCCGTCCTGAGCCTCTGAAGGAACTGGAAGACTAGTGGTACCGGAGGGAAGGCATATGCACGGCGGAAATTCCATTTGTCTGAAAGTGCATCTATCCCCCAAGCCTGAGGATCTCGGAACCTCGCGTAGTACCTCTTCTTCAGCTTGTGGTTGCACGCTGAGGCGAACAGATGCACTTCCGGCAATACTCCCAGAGTTAAGAGCTAGCTGAAGACTTCTCCATGCAGTGACCACTCGTTGTTGTCTAGTTCTATCCTGGACAGGAAGTCTGCTTGCGAGTTCTGGTCCCCTGGAATATACACTGCTGACAGATTGCAGAGGTACCTCTGGGCAAACTCCATTATTGGCTCTACTTCCCGAAGCAAGGAGTCGCTGCGGGTCCCCCCTTGCCTCTTTACATATGCCACCGCGGCTGTATTGTCCATCCGGATAATTACTGAGGCCTCTGGTGTCAAGTGGCGGAATGCCTGCAGAGCCTTGAACGCAGCCCGCAGCTTCAGAATGTTGGAGACTATGCCCTGAGCCAGGAAGTCCCACTTGCCCTGTGCCACTTCCGACAGGCTGGCATCTGATGCTATTGTCAGCCAGGTGACTGGAAACAGAGAGTGGCATCTGGAGAGGTTCTCGCGCCGGAGCCACCAGAGAAGGGACCGCCTCATGGAGGAGGTTAATCGGATGCGTTGAGACTCGCTGTGAGATCTCCATTGTTTCAGAAACCCCCTCTGAAAGGGTCTCATCCTCCACTGTGCCCACTTCACCATAGGGATGCATGCCATCATCGTACCTATCACAGTCATACACTGGAGGGCTGAAAGCCACTGAGAGGAGAGAGCTTGATCCACCCTGCCCCGAATCACTGTGATTTTCTCCTCCGGGAGAGAGATCGTGCCCACCTTCGTGTCGAAGAGAGCGCCCAGGAAAACCAGAGACTGTGATGGCTCTAGATGACTTTTTTCCTGATTTATGAGCCAACCGAACTCTAGAAGGGTTGAGATGACTAAGTCCCAATGCTCCAACAGCTGGGACTTGTCTTGAGACAAGAGGAGGAGATCATCTAGGTAATGGAAAAGACAAACTTCCTTGATCCTCAGCACAGCCACTACTGCTAGGAGAATTTTGGAGAAGATATGTGGGGACGTAATCAGGCCAAACGGGAGGCAAGTAAACTGATAATGCAATCGGCCTACCGCAAAGCGGAGATATTGCTGGAATTCTCCAGCTATCGGAACGTGGAAGTAGGCGTCCTTGAGGTCGACTGACACCATCCAGTCCCCCGGCTGAACCGACTGCTGAATGGTATGCAGGGACTCCATCTTGAACTTCTCTTTTTTTATGAAGCGGTTTAGATAAGTCAGATCTATAACCGGCCTCCACGAGCCGTTCTTCTTCTGAACAAGGAACAAAGGAGAGTAGATGCCCTGACCCCGTTCGGGAGTCGGTACGGGCCTGACTGCCTCCTGTCCTAGGAGGGAACTGATGTACTCTGACAAAATCTCCCGCTTCTCCTTCGAGGAGGGAATTGAAGTTGGAGTAAATCTTCGCCTGGGAATTTCGGAAAAGATCCATGCGTGGCCTGTAGACACCGTCTTGAGAGTCCAAGCGTCTCTGATCGAGGCCGCCCAAACATGCCAGAAATGGCGTAAGCGAGCCCCAACCGGGCATGCCTGGGTGGGCCCAATATCAAAAGGACTTAGCCGGACCTTGGCCCCTTGAAGAATCTCCCTTCGATGTCTTCTGCTGGGCAGAGCGCTTGGTCCTCCAGGATCTACCGAACTCCCGCCCAGACTTATTACTACAAGCTTCCCTGGCTCGATCAAAGTTCTGCTTCTTTGAAGAGAAACGCCTTCGGTCTTGCTGGTGCCAGCCCTGGGGAAGGAAACCTGATTTTCCACCCATGGCTCGGGATATGGCATTGTTTAATTTATCACCGAAGAGGGACCCACCCTCAAAGGGGATCCGGCTCCAAGCTTGCTTGGACGCCGGATCCGCCCGCCAAGGGCGAAGCCACAGAACCCGTTTGGCTGTAACTGACGCCATCATAACCCGCGCCACCAGGCGGATGATATCCAGGGAAGCCTCCCCCAGGAAGGCTGAGGCCATCCTGAGCTCTTGAATGGGTGACCTCTGAGCCTCTTCAGTGGAGAATTCCGCCAATGAGGCCTCCACTTTATCTGACCAAACTTCCATGGCCTTGGAAGTTGCCGCCAAGGCTAAGGCTGGTTTACAAGCCATACCCGCGGAGATATATATCCGCTTAAGGTCTGCATCAATCCTCCTCTCCAGAGGATCTTTAAAAGAGACTGTATCTTCCAATGGAAGTGTCACATATTTTACCAGCCTCATCAAGGCTGCATCCACTCTTGGAGCTGTCTCGAGGTGCTTCACCTCTTCTTCCTTGAAAGGGTACATTTTCTGCACTTTTGAAGCCAATGAGCCCCTCCTCTCCACTTTGGCCCATTCGTCTGACACAATTTCTCCCAACTCCGGCAGGAAAGGAAAATTAGTGCGCTCCTTACTGAGCTGTTTAAAAAGCCTCTTCTGCTTTGGGGGTGAATCCGCCGGGTCTTCCAAATCCAATGCTTCCTTCACGGCCCCCACTAAGGAGGGAACCAAGGCATAATTAAAGCCAACCTCAAGGGTCACATCCGAATCCTCATCGGAATGAGGTGGCGACGGGAGTCTGGGCTGAGAAAAATCCCAAGGTTCTTCAGATTGGTCATCCATCAAAAAGGACCTTGCAGGGGCCAAGGGAGGGGCTTGCGGTTGACGAGTGTCTCTCTCCTGCAGAGACTCCTTGACCACCCGCTTTACCAATTGCTCCAAGTTCTGAATAGGGTTTTCCCTTTCCTCAACTGCTTTTTTATAACAGTGGTCACAGAGGGATTTATCTGCTGAAATGGTCAGTTTGCAACCCCAGCATGTATTGCCGTCCCTTCCTGGAGGAGAAGAGTGTGAATGGGAGCTGTCTCTGACGTGGCGCCCTGCGTCTGAGTGCGCTATATGACGCCCAGATTAAGTTGATGAATGATGGTGAGATTTGGACGAACCACCTTGCTTGTGAGAACCTCGGTGAGAACCGGACCTGGAAGAGCTACAAAGGGAAAAAGAGAAAAGACAAGGGTGTGTCCCCTTTAGTAAGCCTGTTCGGATAAAGACTCTCCCCCCCAGAGCCCCCTTCCCAGGACCACGAGGTACCTGTTGGGCAAGGGCTGACCACCAGGGGGCAGAGGAGAGTCCATGGCTACAGACACCTAGGGGGAGAAGCAGAGTAAACAACTGTGTTTCGAAAACATCACACTCCCCCCTTGTGACACTACATACCTGGGGAGACCAACGCACAGCCTGGGGAAGATGTCCCTGCAGTCATTCCCGAGGCTTGTGTGGCTCCCCAGGCTTAAAAGGCCTATGATGACATCATCCACCAGCGCCAGCCAGCGCTAAGGCGCACGCGCGCATGCGCGAGCCAAGCCTCAGTCTCGTCCCGCAATCGCGCATGCGCAGATCGACCGCGGGACCCTAACAGGAAGTCAGAGACTGGAGAACCACCCTCAGCCATCCTGACTGTCAGCAGAGAACACCCCATAGACGCAGGACAGGACAGAAAAAAACAAAAACACACACTTGCTGCCATTATATCCATAGCATGAAATCTCACCACTCCACCGCTCAGCGCCAACCAGGACCCTCCAGCGTCCAGCATACAGCAGATTAGGGCCACCCGCTCTCAGCAGGGCATCCGGCCAGCGCACATATCTTCCACTATCTTCAGCACTTACTATGCACATACCCCATACCCCGCTCTCAGCAGGGGCGTATCGGGGGGACGAATTCCACTGGCCACAGGCGACTGTAAGCGGCTTTTCAAACTTCAGGTAGTCGGACCGAATCCTAGTCCACATGGAGGAGGACAAAAAAAGAACATGGTAGCTGGGAAGGAGCAAAGATTTATAGGAGAGGGGTCCTATAGGGTAGTAGAGGAGGCGGGGCCTTACCCACACGTATGCTGCCATAGGAGTCTGTCAGGAAAAAAGGATTTCACTTCAGAAAAAGGTTCACATCATATCTAGAGTTCATACCCATAGGGAATCTGGTCTGTGAACTGAATATCCACCATACTTCTCGCTGTAGAAGCTTTTGGTGGATATTACCCCTCCCTTCCCCGTGGCAAAGTCTTAATTTTCTCCAGCCATGAAAAGGTGAAAGATGACATATTGCCCTTATGGTTATATTTAAGGTGTTTAGACACATTGGACAAACCTTCTTCCATAAAAGGAAAGAAAAAATGTTCACTGATTCTTTTTCTCAGAGGTCTCCCTGTACATCCCACATATGTTAGCTGACAGGTGACACACCCACAGCATATATAACATTCTCTGTGTTACAATTAATATAATGCAGAATTTTAAATTCCTTACCATTTGAACAGGAAGTTATCTTAGTGGGTTTCTTAGAATATTTAGTATAGAAACTACATGTGGATGTACCACACGGATATAAGCCCTTGATATCTAGCCAGGTGTTCTTAGTTTTAGTAGATCTAAACAAACTGGGAGAAAGAATATCTCCTAGAGTCCCCGCTGGTCGAGCAGAGAATCTAACACCAGATTGTATTATTTTTTTGCAAGATCTCTGTCTGTAGTTAGGACTCACAAATGTTTGCATATTATATTCTTAATTTGATTGAATTCCCTTGAGTATGCAGTTGTAAAAGTGATGGACTCTTTCTCTTAATTTTTCAGTTTTTTATTTTTTGAATATTTCAATAGGTCTTTCCTATCCTTCTGTGTTATCAGATTTTCAGCTCTTTCAATCTCCTTGTGTTTGTAGTTACGTATCTGAAGTCTTGATGACACTATCTCACGTTCTTTTTGGTAGCCTACATCATGGAGCAGTTACATCTAGCTCTCGTAAATTCCCCAATTGTGATCTATCGCACTGTGTGTGTCGGATGACAACTCAATGCTAATAGCAATGAGTTGCCAGCACATTCTTTGCAATAGGTTTGTGTGCTGATGATTCCTGTCTGTTGATCTTCTCTCAGAGTGACCTCTAGGAAGTCAATCCTTTCCAAATCTGCTGTGAAGGTGAACTCCAGATTTAAAGGATTTTTATTTGCGTACTCTATAAAGGATGCCAGATCTTTCATAGATCCCTGCTATTCATTTACCATTAAGGTAAAAAGACTTCCCGTTGCAGCTCGGCCCCCAGTCCCCCCCTATACTTACTTGAGCCTGATCTCGATCCAGCACTGTGCATGAAAGCAGCAGCTCCCTCTGCTCTCTCTCCTCACAGGGCAGCTTGATAGCAGCAGGAGCCATTGGCTTCTGTTGTCAATCAAATCCTTTGATGAGGGAACAGGGGTTTGACAAAGCCCCACTGTCTGTCTATAGACAGAGGCAGTGATGCTCTGGAGCGAGCCTACATGAGTGTCCTTATAAGAAGCACTTCTTATGGGGGCACTCGTCGCAGAGGAGGAGTCAGGAGTGCCAGCAGGGGACCTGAGAAGAGGAGAGAGGCGATTCGGGGTTGCTCTGTGCAAATCCACTGCACAAAGCAGATGAGAATGACATGCTTGTTAGTTTCAAAAAAATATAATCTAGAATCACTTAAGGATATAATTGCAATGATTTAGGGATCATATCAGAACATGGTGTTCCTTGTGAATATCGGTAGCCGGACGGGTAAATCTCATAAAAATGAATCTTATGCCCCAATTACTTTATTTTCTACATAACACACCTATGGTGATACCTCTGAAAATCTTTAGAAAAGTAAACTCCATTTTCCAAGTTCCTTATCTGGAGGAAGGGTACTCCACGAATTAAGCTGGAACACCTGCAGTGGCCCAAGGATGGGGGGGGGGGCTGACACTTCCGAATCCATGGCTATATTGCATAGCGGCACAATTGCAACACCATATAGGGGCCATGGGGGAGGGAGGCGAGAGAGGGTCCTCTACCGTGGTAATGCTGCATACTGTTCAAAGAGACTCGGTCCCCCGGGCACTTGAGGCACAGGCCTTTAGCCTGCCAAATAACAGTTACCCGACCTACAATCTAATTCAAAAGATATGGAACATGACCAAATATATCCAGGGAGTGACAGGGTTTACTGCCTTCAGTCCCATCTGGGATAACAGTACATACTTGGAACTGCCCAAACTACGGATAGGCCCTAGGTGGATCAAATGGAGTGGCACATCTCAAGCAAATATTTAGGGATGGGGTCCTATTATCATTTACCGAACTACGGGCTAAGTTCGGACTACCTGCTAGTATGCATTTTAGCCATTTACAGCTGCAGCACGCGGTGAGGGCACAGAGCAGGTCCTCTGAGTGGCACCTGTCCCACTGTTTGACCTCGTTGAGGGAGCTACCTCTTCTAAGGGCTTTATATCACAAGGATATGCCATACGGCTTCAATCCTTCTTGGGTGATCACCCCCTGGCGGCGGTGGAACGGTGGGAACAAGATGTGGGATGTGGATGGAGATCAGTGGGAGGAGGCTTTTCAGGCAGTGGTTTCATGCTCTCTGAACATGTCCCAGGGGCTGACACAACTATACATCCTTCTGAGAGTACATTACACACCTCATAGGTTACACCTGATGGGCCTGAGGACAGACACCAATTGTACTAGATGCAAGAGAGACCATGGGGATCTGATTCACTTATTATGGCGCTGCCCAAAGTTGCACCACTACTGGGCGGGAATTGTACGGCAGATAAACATGGTCTTTTAGGTAACTAGAGTTGAGCCGGGTGGGTTCGGCCTAATTTCTAGAAAAGTTTGGGTTCGGTACCAAACTTGACCCGAACTTTACCCCGAACCCCATTGAAGTAAATGGGGACTCAAATTTTTCGGCACAAAAATGACTGTAAAAAAGTCCTGGAAAGTGCTAGAGGGCTGCAAAAGGAAGAAAAATGATTTTAGAACAATAATCTGTCCCTTACAGCAACAGCAGGAACCTGACCTTATAGGAGTAGGCGATGATTTTAGAACAATAATCTGTCCCTTACAGCAACAGCAGGAACCTGACCCTATAGAACTAGAAGATGATTTTAGAACAATAATCTGTCCCTCTAAGCAGTAGACTCTACCTAGTCCAGTCAGATCATTCTGTAATGCAGGATGAGATGTTATTAGATCTGCAATCTGTCCCTAAAAGCAATAGTAGTAGTAATCTCTACCTAGTCCACAATCAGATCATTCTGTAATGCAGGATGAGATGTTATTATATCTGCAATCTGTTCTTCACAGCGCCGGCAGCATCCTCTCCCTACACTAGCCAGAGATCATGTGACATGCAGCACTAAGTGACTCCAGCTTATAAAGAGGCTGGGTCACATGATGCACTGGCCAATCACAGCCATGCCATTAGTAGGCATGGCTGTGATGGCTTCTAAGGGCAAACCAGTGAAATGCTTGTTGATTGGCTGCCCTGCAGCTATTCAACATGCGCAATCAAATACCCAAACCCGAGCCCAAACTTTTTTCAAATGTCCGGGTTCGGGTCTGGGTCACGGACACCCCAAAGTTCGGTACGAACCCGAACTTTACAGTTCGGTTTTGCTCAACTCTACAGGTAACCCTTCCACTAGACCCTAGAGCCTGTATCCTGGGAATACTGGAGGAGTATGATTGGGAGGCTAATGTTAGAGAAGCTATACTTAGGGCCCTGTTTCAGGCACGCAAACTGCTTTTGATACATTGGAAAGATGAGGACCCACCCACGGTGAGGGAGTGGGTGGCAAAGGTGGGAGACCAACTCCCGTTGGAAAAGCTAGTGTACCAGCATAGGGGAAATGAGCACAAGTTTGAGAGGCTGTGGGCTCAGTGGCTGGATGTACCAGGGCTTGCCCCGGTGGATATGGTTATGGAAAGGCTGCTATGGATGTGAGCTGGGAAGTGCCCTTGGCTATGTGGTACTCCGGGCCTTTATAGATTTAAAAATCTTTATGTAGTTGTTGAGGGAGGGGAGAAGGGCAATAATATAGAATGTCACTTGGATGACACTTGGATTACAGCTCTGAGTCTGCTGGGGTTGCTGACATCACATCCAAGATGCATCTCACAGCACCAGTCTTATGGCTTCTGAATGTCTACACAAGGGAGGAGTTTACAGGTAAATGTGCCTAAACTATGTTAAATGCACATATAAACTTATGGGAAGATTGTTTTTGAAATAAATAATCTGGCGACAGATTCTTTTTAAAAGCAGCAAAAAAAAAAAAAAAAAGGCCAAGCTAAGAGATTAGTGCAAAACGCAGCCAAATTGTAGTCATTTTGAGGTCTATTTACTAAAGAATATTTGCTAAAATACATCCACATACATGTTCTCAGAGTGGGACTTAGTACAGATGTGGCAGTGATCACAACAAGGTTCCTTGCTGGTGGGTAAAACTGCTTTGTCAGAAGGAACTCTAGCTTGGTAATGCATGGACAGAGAACTGCAGGTGTCTGCAGAGGGAAACAATGATAGTGCGCTAAGCTTAGCCCTTTCCAGGTATGGCATAACAGGCTGGAAACCATTATTACCCATTGAGATTAGTTTTAGATGATTAATATTTAGGCATTCAGTCTACATTTGCCATACTGAGTAAACTGCAAGGCTACGTTCACACTGAGGTGTCCGTGCCATTAGCGCTAAAGCACCACTCGTTTTGGTGGCGTTTTAGAGCTGTTTTAGCAATGTTTTTGCAGTGCTTTTCGCTCGCCAGCGGGGCACTTTTTTTCCCAAGAAGAGGTAAAAAGTCCCATTTTGCAGTGCTTTCTAAGCATTTTTAAGGCACTATGGAAATGCTGCCCATTCATTGTAATGTGCAGGGGCATTTTGTGAGTGCTGGTTACAGTTCTCCCACCTCGCCACAAAGATGCTGCTTGCAGGACATTTTTTTTCCGTCCCGCAAGCGCACCGACCGCATGTAAAAGCACTCAATAGCGATTTACAGGTGCTATTTCTAACACTAAAACAACTGAAAACTGTCTTGGTGTGAAAGGGGTTTTATGTATGTCATTCCTTGGATGTTCATTTTGCAGGATTACTCTTTATTTGGTTACTATTTCATCTTTTCTTTTTTATTTGGATTCCTTCTTCTCTCCCTTGATTTACCTTGTTCAAAAGCAATTTTAAAAAATGTTTATCATCCCTACATCTGTGCTTGACTTACTCCCTCTCAAAGGACAAAGCACTGAACCTAAAGCGGTGGCGTTTTAGAGCTGTTTTAGCAATGCTTTTTGCTCGTCAGTGGGGCACTTTTTTCCCAAAAAGAGGTAAAAAGTCCCATTTTGCAGCGCTTTCTAAGCACTTTTAAGGCACTATGGAAGGGCTGCCCATTCATTGTAATGTGCAGGGGCATTTTGTGAGTGCTGGTTACAGTTCTCCCACCTCGCCACAAAGATGCTGCTTGCAGGACATTTTTTTCCCATCCCGCTAGCGCACCGCCCGCATGTAAAAGCACTCAATAGCGATTTACAGGTGCTATTTCTAACACTAAAACACCTGAAAACTGTCTCGGTGTGAAAGGGGTTTTATGTATGTCATTCCTTGGATGATCATTTTGCAGGATTACTCTTTATTTGATTACTATTTCATCTTTTCTTTTTTATTTGGATTCCTTCTTCTCTCCCTTGATTTACCTTGTTCAAAAGCAATTTAAAAAAATGCTTATCATCCCTACATCTGTGCTTGACTTACTCCCTCTCAAAGGACAAAGCACCGAACCTAAAGCCAAATTACACGCACGTCTTTTATGTTTTATGGTATTCAGTATATGACATATAGCTCAGTGTGAACTAAGCACTGGACTGCAGTAAAACCCTCTGAAAAATGTCTGCTTAAGATAGGTCTGCTATTTATATTAGAAAGGTTTTCTACAACTTTGATGATATGCTTTGATAAAGTCTTTTTTTTTTTTTTTTTTTTTTTTTTTAAA
>BLSH010107257.1:342935-368984 GCA_018402905.1 Glandirana rugosa
GTTCATGGTGGACTTCTCCTGAAATATCAAACGGAGACTCCGCTGATATAACACCCACCGACTAAATCACCGGACGGTATATAACCAGGTAAGAAGACCGAGATTCACACAAACGTTCAGGACAAGGGTAAATAAATGTATGCTCTCTCGACACACCCCACCCCCCAGATCATCTCTATCCATATCACAACTCTAATCAGGTGCGGATACCCCCAGCACCAGTGTACAAACAAGCTTGTATCAAAAAACTCCATCACACCCCAGAATGACATATGTACCCCACTTTTTTACAAACTCAACCTCCATCGCTTTATAAAGTAATCCGCCTTCCAATACCCAGAGACTTTCACTCCCCTTGCAAAAATACCGAGACCAACACAACCAGAGCCATAAAAACGTTCCCCTCACTTTCAGAGACCCATAACCTTCCGCCTAATGAAATATTTCGCTACCTCCAACTCAAACATTTTTTCACCCCATGTATACAGTAAGACCCCACACTACCTCAAAAAACTATGTTCGAACAAACATGTGACCACGACCCCCATAGGCGTGGACTAATCTCAACACTATACCTATCTCTACTAGACCCCCCACCCCACACAGCTCTCTCGTATGTAAATAAATGGGAACAGGACTTGCAAACACACTTAGAGCCAGAAGAATGGACCAATATATGGCAGGCCACTAAATCAGCCACCCACAATATAGTCGCCTCAGAGGCAAACTATAAAGTCCTCTTCAGGTGGTACTTGGTACCAGCCAGAATTGCTAAATACCAGTCATCATATCCCTCAACATGTTTCAGGGGATGTTCGAACAATGGCACCCACCTCCATATATGGTGGACTTGCCCGATAGTAACCAAATTCTGGGAGGACATTTTCGCCATCATCTCCACACTGCTTAATCAACCACTAAAACCTGACCCTACCCTGGCTATACTTAACCATAAACCCCTAGATATCACTAAATCTCAATTTAAGCTAGTCCTGCAAGTCACTACGGCTGCAAAGCAAACTATCGCCAAGGCCTGGAAGACCCCATCCCTCTCTATAATAGAAGTTAAACATAGGATAACTAAAGCTTTGATACACGCCAAAATTGAAGCAACTATCTCGGACACCATTTCCAAATTCGAACGAATATGGCTTCCTTGGACCCACCATTTTCTTCCGCCAGATTTCGATGACACCTTATTGCGCCCTTAACTATGCATATTCCACACTTCGTAAAACGAACTCAAACGTTCCATCATGGACACCCTCCCCCTCCCGGCTACCGATATCCTTCTCTTTAGAACCTTCTCTTAAGGTTCTCTCCATCTTTCCTTACCACTCTCTCCTTTTCCTTCTCTTTCTTACCAATCGCCTACAATTTTTAGGGGCATTGCCCCCCTTACCGCCTCATAACATAAACCTATGCTGAAATCTCTAACCTCCGGTTCTCTCAAAACCAATCGTCAGTTATGTAATACCATTTGCATCAGAAACAGTTTGGTATAATCAGAGGCAACCCCACTTTGTTATAAACTATAATTTCAAAAGGTATCACCGGTTCCTTCCCAATCTGTACCATAGCATTGTCGTCAGCACCTTGTAACTAAGGGTAGGATAAGCAACAACCTACTTTTATTATAACGTATATCTTGTTATGTTATGACTCTTTTTCGAAAATTAGGCGTGCCAGCCTACTATGTTGTACTCTCTGTACCCCTGCCTTCTTTTCTACAATAAAATATTTGAACAAGAATAATAAAATGTCATTTCAGTTCATCAACTGGGTAAAAAAAACTTCAAAAATAATAATAATATTAATAAATCTAGATTTTAAATAAAAAATCCCTGCGCTTATCTCCCTTTCTTCAAACAATCAGCAAGAAGGCTAATTGCACAACCACTTGTGACAGAAAAAAGAAAAGCTGCAACCTATTAAGCCTGAATACAAAACCATAGAACAATTAATAAAGGATAAGTGCACTAATCTTATGCAAAAATAGAAAAATTAATAAACCGTGAGTCATTAACAGATGGTTGCTTATAAACAACCTATCTTAAAATTCAATTTATAAAATAGTGTCCACAAAAAAGTCCCAATGTCATCAATTAAAAATAAAAAAATAAAAAAGCATATCTCTACTCACATTGTACTCCCAGTGGAAGCCTATTACGGAGAAACCGATTGGGTAGAGCAACTATGTAAGATGCCATTCTTGTATGAGCCAGCTGTTGTTTATTGCTACCATGCTCCTCTTTTGTCTGTTGCTGATTTTGTATGATCTGCAGCTGTAGCATCCAATATTGTCGGTAAGAGGCGATTGTGACTGGTGAAGGGATGCACATGGACACTTGATCTTTTAGCCTTCTTGGAATTTTGCGTTCCCCTTTTTTTCTATATGATTTTTATTTTTTATTTTTAATTGAGGACATTGGGACTTTTTGTGTGGACACTGCTTTATATATTGAATTTTATGATAGGTTGTTTATAAGCAACCATCTCTTAATGATGCACGGGTGGATTATACATTTTTGTATTTTTGCATAAGATTAGAGCATGTATCCTTTATTAAATATTAATAAATAAAATAAAACATTCTGAAATAAAATATGGACCTAATGAAAATCAGAATGTCCAAAACTGATATGTGTATATGTGCCTTTAGTGCTTTGTTCAGCATCCAAAATATTAAATCTTTCTGTTCATTTTGAATATGTGTCTGCCTTAATTAAACATGCCATTAGTGTAGGGTTTAGCAGTTTTGTAAATGATGATTAAAATAAAAATTGATAAGCATTTTTATACAATTATTACATTGGTACAGGTTAATAAAATAATGACACTTCCAACTTTAAAATAATTTTGCTTGTAAGAGATTACCATTCTTATGGAACAATACAAACAAAATTGTTTACTAAATCTCAATCGGCTGCGGTAAGCGTAGACTAGCTATAGACTTACATTTGGCAATGGCGACAGCTCTTAAATCCATGATACCTAGCAGGCCTGTTCTAGCCAGTTTCTATTTAAACAGTAAATATGACACTTATTACTGCTGAGTTTATGAGAAGCAGGTGTTTATCCCTATGGAAGTGTCCCCAGGCTGCCTCCACACAGTGTTGTGGAAGTTACTGCTGATCTCTGTCATATGTCTGTTGTGGAGCTATGTGGAATCAACCACACCGAGCTAGTTTATCAGTAATTTATTGCACCCTGCTTTTTCTTTTCAAATCAAGAAGCTTTAATACTTTGCCAATTAACTGACTTGTGGTAAGATCTCATAAACCAAAGTGTATAAAACAAATTTTTTTTAATCATTCTAAATAATATATATTCCCTGACTAGAGGGAAAAAGCAAATAAAGACAAGTCAAACACAGCAGTGCTTCGGGAAGAAATCGAATATCATTAAAGCCCAACTCCAGCCTTTTATTTTGTTTTAAGACAAGGTTAGAGGCTTTGTTAGGTTTTATTTCTGTCTGACAAAACCATGTTTTTAGTGAAGTGAAATAAGTTTAGAACTTCTGACAATATTGTTAATACTATTTCTACTTTCCCGTTCCAATGAAGACTGCACCCCCTTTTTTGTACAGTAAAATAACCCCTATGGTGTCAAACGATGGAAATAAAACCTGACAGAAATGTTAACGTTTATCTAAAGCCAAAGATTTTCCTCTTACGTTCATTGACAGACGCAGCCTCTTATTCATGACACATGGGTTATGCAACTTTTACCAGGAGTAGACTAGGCAGAACAAAAGTTCAGACAGGCAAGGCTGGCCCCTCCCAGGGGGCCATCCTCACTCAGTGTATAACCCCTCCGTCCTGCAAGGCACGCCAGTCTTTTTCTGCCTAGTGCAAGGAGTTAGACGTGGTTCCCTGCTGGGATCTGCGGGTCCCTATTTTTTTAATTTTTTCTTTTGATCAAGCTTTCCTTCTCTCAAACTTCTACCACGGCTGCTGCGCGGGTTATAAGTGGAGGGAATCCCGACAATCCTGGTGGCTCCGGATGGCCTCGGTGTCCTTGGTACGCCGACGTGGTGAGGATGGTAATAGATGTTCCCTGGCGGCTCCCAAAGATCTGCTGTCGCAGGGACCCATCCTGCACCCTGCTTTACAATAGCTGGCTTTGACGCCCTGGCTATTGAGTCCCAGGTACTGAGATAGGAGGGTCTCATAGTCAGTGATCCTCACCATGCTTAAGGCGCGCAGTACGCTGATTTATCATCGCACCTGGAAAGCTTATATTGCCTGGTGCGAAGAGGGGGGTTGGAACCCCCGTTCTTTTTCGGTGACTCGGGTGCTGGCCTTTCTTCAGTAAGGCCTGGATCACAAGTTAGCATTGAGTACACTCGAAGGACAGAGTTCTGCTCTGGCAATTCTGTTTTCAGCATCCGTTCAGCATTCAGCATCATTTGTACAGGGTGTACGTCATTTGGCTCCTCAGGTACGGTCGCCTTCTGCGCCGTGGTATTTGAACTTAGTACTTTCTGTACTGCAGAAACCGCCATATGGGAAGATCAAGGATATTCCCTTACGACTGCTGTCACAAAAGGTGGCCTTATTGGTGACCATTACATCCGCTAGGCGGGTGTCTGCATTGGCGGCCTTGTCATGTAGGTCTCCCTACCTGGTCCTTCATAAGGATAGGGCGGTGCTGCGCCCTTCCCCTTTGTTCTACTGAAGGTGGTTTCCTCTTTTCACATTAATGGGGACATTGTCCTCCCTTCGTGTGCCCACACCCGTCACATCCTAAGGACGTAGTGAGGGCTCTGCGGGTGTATTTGTCAGCAACGGCTTCCTTTGGAGGTCGGATGCGCTTTTGTGTTGACGGAAGGTTCGCGCAAAGGTTTGGCGGCCTCATCGGCTACTGTATCCCGTTGGATCAGACTGACTGTGACCCATGCGTATGCTGTTCGGGGGCACGAACCCCCCTTTCTGGCCACGGCTCATTCCACCAGGGTGTTAAGTACTTCTTGGGCTTTTCGGCACCAAGCGTTGGTGTCTCAGGTGTGCAAGGCGGCTGTTTGGGCCTCGGTGCACACGTTCGTTTTACACAGTTGATCTGTCAGCATCTGTGGATGCTGCTTTTGGCCGCAAAGTCTTGCAGGCGGTGGTGAAGACGCGGCTGGCGCCTGCCGCAAATTTCTGTTGGGTACAGTTGTTCTTGCTTACCCACCCCTCTTGTTCGATACTGCTTTGGGACGTACCCACGTGTCATGAATAAGAGGCTGCATCTGTCAATGAACATAAGAGAAAATAGGATTTTATTAAGAACTTACCGTAAAATCCTTTTCTCTGAGTTCATTGACAGACGCAGCACCCGCCCCTCTGTGATTGAGTTGCACTGCTTGTTACGGACTGGCGTGCCTTGCAGGGCGGAGGGGTTATACACTGAGTGAGGACAGCCCCCTGGGAGGGGCCAGCCTTACCTGTCTGAACTTTTGTTCTGCCTAGTCTACTCCTGGTAAAAGGTGCATTACCCATGTGCCATGAATAAGAGGCTGCGTCTGTCAATGAACTCAGAGAAAAGGATTTTACGGTAAGTTCTTAATAAAATCCTATTTTTCCCCCTTCTTGGACAGAGAATGGAATTGTTTTCTGTGTTTCACCATGCATGCTCTAATGTTGAGATTTCCCTTCACATCCTGTTCTGTAGCCACAGCACAAATAAGAGAAAAACCCTCCAAAGTAGATGAAATTTGACAGGTGGTGGCTGTCTCTAGCTTAACCCCTAAAAACCTGCATAACTGCATGTCAACTGCATGCATTCCACATGGTTATGTTGTGGCCCCATTTAGGAAGATGCAATGGGGGGGGAGGATAAAGCATTCTACCTTTGCAGCTTAAACTGCAGCAGTTGGGGGGGCAATTACAACTCACCTTGACTGCATGTTTTGTCCTCACCCTAATTGCAAGTGTAAATGAGGCCTTAAGGTGTTTTCCAACTTTAGGTTGAGCACATCCACTCCTTTTTCTGGAGCAAGGTAGCCCAGCCCTATATTCAGTAGAATTTTTGCAACTTTTTTAAAAAGATTATGGTTATTTAAAGTATAGCTAAAGGAAAAACTTTTTGTTTTGGATAAAGTAGAGATGGATTAGAAGACCTGTCAGGTTTAAATTGCTGCCTGTGTCCCCGTTAGAGAGATTCACCCTCTCTATTTGTTATGTTTACCATTAACACTTAAGTGAAATAAAATCCAAAATGTTGGGTTATCATCAGAACAGTAATAGAGGGGAAATCTTCCAAAGAAGACATTAGTTCTGGTGATCTGATGATAACCAGGGATTCCCATTCACTTCCCATGTTGGCTATAAGATAGGAAGGGAAATGTTCCCCAATAGGACACAGACTGGGTAAAAAAAAACCCGATAGAGGTTATAACCCTCCCTTACCCTATCCTAAAGGAAAAAAAGACAAATCTTGCTATTTGATTCTGGTAAGGCTAAAACGCAAGCTATTGTCCAGCAAAATCATTGGGGAAATGGACCAATGCCAAAATAAATAGGTAAATAAAAATTTTAAAAACAGCATCTCTCCCTAGCAGCTGCCAAAATGTTGGCAGTCCTCCCTTTTTTTAGTAAGGGGACTAGGTTATTAATTCCTTTAAATTACTGGCTTTTGAGATTCAGCAGATCTGGGACAAAGGATATGCACTACATTTTAGTTTGATAACTTTACTAATCCTGTAAATTTGCCAGAGCCCCATAGTACATTCAGATCTCATCCCTAGTGTCTGTGACATGGGAGAACATTTTGTGCAACTTACAGGGCCATCAATACCACCTAGTGAGGATTTTAACAAGCCTTTCCCGAATATCACTAGCTATAAAGGATAGATGACTTAAAATGTATGGTTTGAAAACAGCATTCCCATTCTGATAAGTAATAATGAGAGCATGGTGATACATACATATAACAACAGAAGGTTATAGTGTTGAGATAGAATGGGTGAGACCTACATTTTGTAAGCGTAGAGATTGAAAAAGATAAAGATCCCTATGCAGGGATCCCAGATGTTGCAAAGTATGATAATAATCTCTACGCTGAATGTAGAGTAACCAGTTCTCCAGGGAATGGTCTGATCTTTCCTTTAGGACTTAAGATGTTACAAGTGCCCCTTAGTTAACATAACCTTGATAAGAAAAGGTTTGGATGAAGTCAATTGAAAGTATTTAAAGCAATTCAGACTAGGAAGAGATTCTGGGTACTCCAGTATCGGAGTCTTAGGGCCTATATAAGTGGAGAGAATAGCATAAATACATAACAGAAAATATTGAAATTGGGTGTTGTATGGAGAGCACACAGAGAGCTGTGTTCCTAGTTACACCCATAATTTATGCTGGGCATTAAAGATCCAGTCCAACAGTCCCATGAGAAGTGTCGCCTTTTAAATTTGGTTAGTTATAAAAAAGGGATACCTTCCCATTTTTCTATTAGAAAGCTCAGTATGCTCTGACAATACAAGGTCCTTTAAATAGCCTGTATGAGGGTTATAGAGTGTTAAGAGAAGGAAAGAGTCTGAAAATACATTTTTTTTGTATATTTTAATATAAGATTATACAGTTTATACAAATAATTAAAAACATGGTATAAAACAGCAGTTATGCTGAAACACTACGCAAACTGCCATGTGTTTATATGTAGGGTTAAAAGCATAAACATATTCTTGAAAAGCCAAACCCGATTGGTTTCTATGCGCAGCTGCAGCAGATTTTGCACTCTCCAGCTTTAGTAAATCAACCCCTATGTAACTATATGTAAGAATGCATTTCAAATTTTATGAGGTCAAGTTAGTTAAGTGAATGCAGAAGAGGATCTTATTATATAACCCTTGCTGCTATTATTATTATTATTATTTTTAATCAACAGCATTCTTGGCAATGAAGAAAGGCCAGCAGCCTATGAACTTCACCTGTGCGTCAAAGACTACTGCTTTGCCAGGGAAGATCGCATCATTGGAATGACAGTCATCCAACTAAAGGGCATTGTGGAGAAAGGGAACTGTGCATCTTGGTATCCATTGACAAAGAACATCTGCATGGATGAAACTGGACTGACAATCCTAAGAATACTTTCTCAGAGGTCCAACGACGAGGTTTCCAAGGAATTTGTCAAGTTGAAATCAGACACGCGATCTCCAGAGGAGGTCTAGAGGGTTGCTGCTGCATGGGGGAAGTGATCTCAAAGAACTCTTTTTAAATACAGACACAAACCGTTGATACAGTGTTGTTCTTTGAATAGTGTATGCATGTGAAAATCAGTGGGAATGTTTATTCAATATGTTTCAGTGTTTGCTAGTACACTGGTACTATATTTGCAAGGCGTGTTCAAGAAGAACTGTATTTTCTTTTTATATGACTGATATTGGGCAAGGACTTGTTCCCATAAAGTGCCAAAACCTACACCTTAGAATTGAAACATGCTCATGGTTATTTTTGGTATACATTGTTTTCTTACCGATTTTCAGCCTGATTGAGTAATGAACTATTGATCATTGAGTTGTATTTGTTAAATAAATGTGTGTTGTCATGCAGTCTGTAATATTCTAATTCTTCTGACCTGTTACCTTTAATCATATCATCGTTTATTTCCTTTGCCTTTATTGCATATTCAAATTATTGTTTGTTACAACATGTTTTGTACATTCCTGATTAGAACTGTTCCCTTTTCATAAAAGAAAGGATGGGGCTATTTTATGTATATCCAACACAACCTTTCTGGTATATCACTGTGAAGATAAATTGTAAAGATGCTTGTCCTTCCTTATACAGTAATATCTGCTGTGTATTACATTTTCTTATTGGATCTTTCTGCAATTAGTGCTAAACATAATGGCCTCATTTCAAATAAATACCGTCTGTGTTGCTGGCAGCCACCAATCAGATTCATACTACAAAGCAAACCAGAGTGCTGCCATTGCTGATCTCCATCTGTAAATGCCAATAGTCTGACTGTTATGTTGACCCTTTGGTTTCAAAAACGTTAATGTCATTGACCGAGAACAAATATGCAGATCAGAAAAGTCAAAAGTCCTTACATACTTGCTCCAGGTCGGTGATTACAAATACCAAAGCAGGAGGCTGAGCATGGCAACCAGGCAACTACCATTTTCAGAAGTAGAGTTCAAAAAAGCAGCCTCAGGGTCACTTTAAGATGCTGACAGCTAAAAAAAAAACTAGAATCTGATTTGCTCTGAGTTCTTGCTAACGTTCTTTTTTTTACAATGAAGCACTGAAGAAAATTCAGCTGATGCTAATCGCAACCAGTCAGATTTAACTGCCGTTTTCTTGCATTGGTTGATCATAAATGTAAAGAATCTGATCAGTTGGTGTGGACAGAACTTCTGCCTTTTCCTTCCATCGGGATTTGTGTGCTAGCCCCAGTATGCTCTGTAAGTCAAGAGTCAGTGTACATTTGTAAAAATACATTAGAGGGGGTAATGTGTTAAACCATTCCTTGAATTTTGCTCATGCCATTTGTTCAGCTTCTCACACAGCAAAGGATTATTTTCCATAAAATTTGCAGTATTTTTGTACTGTGTAGAAAAGAACAGAAATTTTCCTTTAAAATATCAATAATTCTACCAGAGTGTATGTGCTTAAAACATTGTAATGAATACCAAGGATTTTGCTCGGAACAGTGTGCAGCTGGGTGTTGTCTGTATCATTAAGGGAAAGAACATGTGGCAAACTGGAAAATGTTGCATTGTACACTTAGCTGCAATTTCAGCCAAGTGTCTCTTTTTAAAGAAAAAAAAAACCTACAGTTTGTACTTATGCAACATAAAAAAATGTATTGCACTGAGGCAAAAGTCTTGTTATGTAAATATATTTAGTGACATATTGTAAAATAAAATATGAAGAAAGAGTTTGTTTTATTTATTTATCAGATTTAAAGAAAACCTGTCATGAGAACAATACAATTGTGAATATCCTTTGCAAAATGTTATTTGCCTGACTTTACTACCTGGAGTCATGGCCGGGAACAAATAGGCAGGTCAAGTTTATCTTTATCTGCACATTTGTTCCAGGCTTGTAGCTCAAAGTATTGAAGCCAATGGATTAACATGATAGCCAAGCTTCTTAGAGGAATAAACTATAAATGGCAGGTTTCATGTTTGTCTCATGGCAGGTTTCTTACAAAGTATGAACTTTACTTTTTTGTTATATTTTGTTAAAAAAACAATATATATAACTCTAGTAAATGAGCCCCTGTTATGCATATCATATTAGATGTATGTTTTCATTTAAATTATAGAAGGGCATTGACTATTAAGAGTCACACTAATAAATTACATTTTCCTGTTTATAGTCTTCTATTGGTTTGTAAACTCCAACAACTTCTTCAAGATAGAACAAAGTAAATTACACAGAAAGGCCACATTCCACAAGATGAAATTGTATGCATTACACAAACTTGTGGACACACAATGAAAAGTAAGGTCTCTTTAGATGCTGATTAATAATGTGGTTGGTTAGAGGCCTCCGTGAGGCCTCATTTACACTAGTGTGAGCCCTCTGAAGAATGGTGGACCATGGTGGACCATTCTTTAGAGGGTACTTAGCAAATGGTGAAGAGGCATTATGTCATCTCCTTACTGCCTGCTTTAACCCTCAGAAGCCCTCCCCAGCATGCCACAACTGTATGCATTACATGTTGCCATGGGATGGATGTGGTGCAGTGGCCTTCACTTGAGTGGCTCACATTCGGGGGGCTTAATTATTGCAATGGCCAAAAATCACTGCTGCAGCATGTGTTCACATCCATCCGCTATTTTTGCAGCTTAAGGGGGAGATGTTGGAGACAGCAAAAACACAGCTCAACCACATGTTTTACCACCCCCCCGATGCAAGTTTAAATGAGCCCTAATATGCAAAACAATTGCCTCTTTTATTATTTTCTTCTGCACCTTTTTTTTGTAATTCTTTATTTTCAAAATCAAGGATAACATTACAGCCAAGGCATGGTTACATAGTATTTTGCTGAAAATTACACATTGCTAATAAGGAACTACAAGTCCTTCAATGTTGTCCATAATATGAATGACATAGGCACAGGGTCAATCAGTATGGTAAGCATGCAGTAGTGGACCAGCTGCACAAGTAGAAGATATTTTTAGATCAGTATGAGCACAACTAAGGCAACATGTACCGTAAAGCACAAACTAGAAGAGTGAGAAAGGGAAATGGTGAAGTAAGTGAAAGGAAAGAACAGGAAAGAGGGGGAAAGGACTATGGGAAAAGGAAAAAAAATAAGAAAAGTCAGGTGTGCTAGATTAGGGGGGAGGGGGAACTGTTTGGGGCCTCTGTAGGTGTTTCGGAGCATAGGGAAATCAACCTCTGGGCAGACTATCTTTGAATTCTTGTGAGCACATGAGCACTAACCAGTAAAACTACATTTGCATAAATCTTTCCTCCTGATGTTTGGGGGATGCTGTCAAGTCTCTCATGTATGTGATCTCATTTTTTTTTAAAACTATTAACCGATAGATATAGGAAACGCCTTGCAGAGGGTAGGTATGCATATCATGGCTGCATTAAAAGGTGTTTAGAAAAAGACCTTTTCTACCTGTTCCTCGAAAGAATAGAGAGGTGGAGAAGATAGGCTGTTGGTTCATTTCCAAGCTTAGCATCTGTCAATTTTTGAATGAAGTCCCAGACCCCATTGCAGAAGTCTCTTAGCTTGGCACGGGACCTTTTGCATCTCTTTGCTTTGCTCATTGAAGTGTTTAACTTAATGTTATCTTACTTTGATATTTTTAGGTGTGTATTTTAGCTCTAAAATATAGTTTAAAAAGATGCCTTCAGGCACAGAACTTCAGAAAAGCAGCTAAACACATATGAAATTCATATATGGGAACTTTTGCCTACCTTACCTGCCATAGGTAATTCTGTTCAGCCAATGTTGCGATCCATACTTCACCTCTATGCCTTCAGCCCATCATAGCAGTAGCATAACTTGGTCATGCACAAATCCCTATCATGCTGAATGGATATTAAAGGGAGGCAACACCCTGCTGAGGTCATCCCTCTGTTCACTGTGCTCTTTGTTCCTGTAAACATTTTTCCTGTTACCATGTGTGCATGTGAGCTTTATTAGTTTAGAATACTGACCCTCTCTCTTAAAGTGCTCCCATGCAGAGCATTATGAAAAGCTTATTTCAAGACAAATCTAGGTACTTACACTGGTTGTAATATAAGTAATGATACTCCTATTGTTCTAGAGTCAAAAGTCAAAGCAGCAATATGACAGCCAGGCAAGTTGCATTTTAAGAAGTCAGCAAATTATATACAACAGAGTTTCACCAAATAAGTTTATTAAAGAATCAATTCTTAGAATGAAGACACATATCCTTCCATATTAGAATCTTCTAAATAATTCTCCTAAGCAAAAGAGGGAGCTCCAACACTGGTCTTCCGAGGCTGCCAGTTTTAGCTATATATAAGTTAAAAGAGATACAAGGGGACTTTCAAGAGTGTCAGGAATGGTGTGGGCTTACCTGGCTTATGAGTTAGTAAATTATTATATATTAAAGGGGATCCCCTTGAGAAGGTCTTTTCAGATAAAACGTACATCGGGAAGGAGCTTGTGCTGATATGATGCCTGCTGGAGCCAGTACTAGCAGTGTTGTCTGTAAATTTACATCATTGCTTATTGAAGTTCATGTGAGTAGATATGAAGCTTTTAAATTAATACATTTGATGGAGTTAAGCTATGGAAGGCTGTCATTTATTTTCCTTTGCCAGGTAACATTTGTGGAGAGGAACTTCACTGTGCAGCCTTTTATCTGCATGATCTGTGATCCAGGAGTGGAAAGATTGAATGCAGCGTCTGTATACCTTTAAGCTTTGTACTGACCACCTATAGTTTGGGGTCTTCATTGTCGGTAAGAGGCTGTGTGTGACAAAGTGAAGGGAGTCACAGGTGTACCAACGAATAAACATGGATGAACAGTTAAACTCTCATTGCATGTGGTGTTAATTTACACATTTTATTGTGGACTTGGTGTTTATTTGAATACATTAGTTGTTTTTACACTTAGTGTTAAATATTAGCATATAATATTGGTGGTACAAGATTAGACCCCTGCAAAGGTGGCCTTAAGGTATTTTTCAGCACAACAGTTTTTTGGTCATGTTATATCATGGCAAACAAAATTGTAATGATGGCATGTAGGTTGATAGCCTTTCCAAGCTGATGAATGTAGCTCTTAAAGTGGTTGTAAAGTCACATTGTGACTTTGCTGGTATCCCCTCCATCCCCTAACCAGAGGGGATCCCAGCAAAGTCACAATGTGACTTTACAACCACTTTAAGAGCTACCTCCATCAACTTGGAAATAGTATCAACACTGCACCTCCAGCTGCAGTGTAAGAAAATACCTTTTCTGTGCGGTCATATGACCCCCCTCCGCTCTTCTTTCCCGCTCCAAGAAGAGCAGCTGGAGGGGCTGAGATTCCCCTCTGATCACAACCAGCTAGCAGAGGGAGGTCACGTGATTGCACAGTGGTGTACTGTAGTTTATGACTATATAAACCACAGGTGATACAAGGATATTTGCTACATAATAGATGGAATAGTGGCAGAAGGGGCGGGGAGGAGACTGGCTCTCACACTGACAGGCAGAGAGGAAGGGGGAGAGGGGGAGAAGGGAGAGACTCAGAACACACAGCAGTATTTTGGAGGCACATAGACTGACCATGACATCATGGATCAGCAGCCATGACTACTGTGGTCAACACACACAGGGGGGCACAGGAACAGGCAGGATCAACCAGGTATTTTACAACATAGAAAGGGACACATGTCACAAGCACTGTGCAATAGATCATGCCTCAAAGTAACTAGGGCATTTATTTTTTTCTTAGGGTTACAACCACTTTAAAGTCAAATGCAGGTTTCTCTAAGCACATCCCACCTGTTTAGTATTAATCAAACACTGATACCAAGAAAAGGCCCACCTTGTCAAGATGTTGGCTAGAATGCACTTACTTTTTGGTAAGTAGCACTTTGGGGTTGATCTACTGAAACTGGAGAGTGCAAAATCTGATGCTCTGCATGGTCGACAATCAGCTTCTAACATCAGCTTGTTCAATTAAGCTTTGACAAAAAAAAATGGAAGCTGATTGGTTTCCATACAGAGCTGCTCCAGATTTTCACATTGCAGTTTTAGTAAATGTATCCCTTTGTGTTTAAAGCCCACATGGCTGAATACTGATGAGCACTCATGAGCAATATCAATATCCAGAAGAAATGCTCCAAAAGGATTCTGTACTTATTAAAAACCTTAACACATTTTAGAGTGGCCCCCCACTCCCTCATCAGGAGAACACTATATTGTTTTCCTGGCTGATAATTCAGATGAGCCTACACCATTTAGCGATCCTTATTGTACCGAATAAACTGATACTTGCAGAGGCACCCTTGTTTAACTTTTTCTATTTCATGCTTAAGGTAATCAGTTATAAAAGTCAGCAAGCCATAAATTACAAATTAATTTCAGAGTTGGAGTGGGGCACCTGGACGCCAGATGACTGATCAGCGAGTCTCATTATGTACTTTGAGCCATACATAAGAAATGCAGCCAGCTGTGAAATGGTCAAATAGATCACTACTTGAGTGTTTAGTTCCAGTGCTATGCTCTGCCCACTGGTAGTCTCATAAAAATATCTCATAACTAGTGCGTGTATACATTCTACTTCATGGAAATACCATTCAGTAGATCCTTCAAGCAAAGCAGGAGATTTGTTGTACATTCCTATGATGGACAGATTTGATACTTTCATGAAGTCCTGAGAACACATCTGCAATGTGATACTTTCCTAGCAGGGACATGCCGTGAGGTCAGTGGCTGGAGAGGCAGTTATAGCGCCTTCATTAGTTCTCATAGTTTACTAATTTAACCAGCATAAGGACTTGTTTTAGCACATGTAAACAGCGTTCAAACCACGTTTTAGCAGTAGACCTCTTCTGCAACTCTAAACATGTAACCTACAAAAATTTTAAAAAGCGTCGCCTATGGACATTTTTAAGTTCTTAAGTTTGGCGCCAGTCCACAAGTGTGCACAATTTTAAAGCATGACATGTTAGTTATCTATTTACTCTGCGTAAAATCATCTTTCACATTATACAAAAAAATCGGGCTAACTTTAGTATATATTTTTTTTATTCATGAGACTGTTTTTACAAAAAAAAAAAACGAGTTTGAAAAATTGCTGCGCAAATACCGTGTGACAAAAAGTTGCAATGACGTGTCTGCTAAAAAATATATATATAATGTTTGGGGGTTCAGTTTTCTAGCAAAAAAATGATGATTTTTACATGTAGGAGAGGAGTGTCAGAATTGGCCCGGATGGCGAGTGGTTAATTACCATAAGTAAGTAATATACAAATATTTACTATATATTGTTTTTAAGGTAATTTACTATATTTTCAAAACCTGTACTCAAACAGGTAGCTTAACGGACAAATTACTGAAGTTTGAAGTTATAACCAGTAATTTCCCAATAAATAGACAAATAATAAATGATTATGTTATAACATAGAGCATAATAATATATTATTTAGCTTGATTAAAAAAGTACATTTTCAGCTGTAGCAGATTCTTCCTCTTAGCTGTGTGAGAAAAACATGGGATTATGGGTAAACCTTATACCCATAAACCCATGTTTTTTTCCTTGTAGTTAAGAGGACTGGGCTGGAAGACACATGCCTCCTTCTATGACACTGTAGTGAGAGGACAGCCTCCACTGCAGCGCTTTTATTGGACAGCTTGGAACAATGGTGCTTCACCATTGGTCCAAGGCTCCAAGCTGTCCATTGAGCTCAGTGCCTCTGACAAGAAGTCGCCCTCTCAGTCTGCTGCAAACACAGTGTGTCAGCTTGTATTTACAGTAAAATGGGCGCTCTATATGTAGCTTCTGACAGGCTGTGCAAAGAACCCCGTATCTCCAGAACCATAGGTGATAGGAGCCTCAACTTTTGACCAGTGGGGGCATGAGACTTTGGCTACCTACCAAATTTGGGGTCTCTGTGACCCCAGCTTGCTGAGCTACGACCCTGAAAGCTTGATCATTTTTTTTTTCCTGTTCATGGCTTTGCCTCCCCTGACTGCACGTCCCTGTTTCCTAGTGGTAAAATACAGATGTCTATAACACACTTTAGTAAATGAATGCATTGTCTAATTGTATATATATCTGTGACCACTTGACCTCGGGAAGATTTACCCCCCTTAATGACCAAGCCATTTTTTGCATTTTTTATTTGCAATTTTTGCAATACAGCACGTCTTTATTTTAACAACAATTGTGTGGTCATGCAATTCTGTACCCAAATAAAATTTATATTATTTTTTTCCACACAAATAGGGGTTTCTTTTGGTGGCTGCATTTTTATTTTTTGCGCTATAAACAAAAAAAAAGATTGACAATTTTGAAAAAAATGTATTTGTTTACTTTCTGCTATAAAACATATCCAATAAAAAACTGAAAAAACTGAATTTCTTTATAAATTTAGGCCAATATGTACAGTGAGGGAAAAAGTATTTGATCCCCTGCTGATTTTGCACATTTTCCCACTGACAAAGAAATGATCAGTCTATAATTTTAATGGTAGGTTTATTTTAACAGTATATATACGTGATCCTGCACAGAAGGGCCGCCGTGTAGCAGTATATCTGCTATGGGGTGTTCCTTAACCACTTGCTTATTGGGCACTTAAAGCCCCCTCCTGCCCAGACCAATTTTTGGCTTTCAGCGCTGTCGCATTTTGAATGACAATTGCACGGTCATGCGACTTTGTACCCAAATCAAATTCTTATCATTTTATTCCCACAAATAGAGCTTTCTTTTGGTGGTATTCTTTTGGTTTTTATTCTTTGCGCTATAAACAAAGAGCGACGATTTTGAAAAAAGAACAATATTTTTTACTTTTTGCTATAATACACATCCAAAAAATAAATATATAAAAAAATTATTCATTGGGTTTGGCCGATATATATATTCTTCTACATGTTTTCGGTAAAAAAAATAGCAATCGGAGTTTATTGATTGGTTTGCACAAAAGTTATTGCATCTACAAACTATGAGAATTGATTTATGGCGTTTTTATTATTATTTTTTTTTTACTAGTAATGACGGCAATCTGCGATTTTTATCAGGACTTTGATATTGGGGTGGACATGTTGGACATTTTTGACACTTTTTTGGGACCAATGGCATTTATACAGTGATTAGAAATGTAAATGTCCACTGATTACTGTATAAATGTCATTGACAGTGAAGAGGTCAAACTGCAGAGGGCAGTGAAGGGGTTAACTATGTTCCCTGGGTGTGTTCTAACTGTGAGGGGGCTGGGCTGGCCAGGACATAACAGATCTAACAGATCCCAGTGACAGGGATCAGTAGATCTGTTATGTCCCCTTCACAGAAAGGAGAACTGCCGTGTTTACATCAGCGGTTCACCGTTCTGCAGCTCTGACAGACTCATCAAGTCCGCCCGACCCACGGGCACGCCCACGCAGCATGTGGGGGCCGCGCACGCCACCACCGGCTGTGAGTGCACACAAGGGCGGACGTCCATGGACGTCTACCCGGCAATTGAGATCGACGCTGTAGCCGTCTTTCGGCTGTAGCGAGGATCTGAAGGGGTTAAAGAGGTGCTTCAGCCTGGGGAAAAAAATTTAAAGTCAACAGCTACAAATACTGTAGCTGCTGACTTTTAATATATGGACACATACCTGTCCAGGGAGATCCGCAATGTCAGCACTCCAGCCAATCTTCGGATCATCCGTCAGGTGCTGCTGCCGCCATCTCCACTAAGAGAAACCAGCAGCGAAGCCTTTTGGCTTCATAGATGGTTCCCTACTGCACATGGCACCGGAGGGGGGGAGGAAGCAAATAAGCGTAATAACCTTTGAATGGAACTCTGCTTTAAGTGGTTAATTGGTTCTTATCACAACACGTATGGTAACATTTTGGATTAAAAACAACCAGATTAAACATCGTGATTGTTTTGAGAACATTAGTTTTTTTTTTTTTAATGGATTTTAAAGTCAGTCTTTAACCTGGATTTTTTAGGCTCATACACTACCCCTCCCTACTATAAAGGTATGTCATATTTTTAATTTTTTTTTAACTTCCATCGTGGAAAGAACAAGGATCCTGCATTCAGAATTGCTGGAATGCACGCCCTGTGTTCCAGTCGGACAGCTTCACTACAGGCTTCTTCCGGATCTGTGAAGATTCTCATTATACTGGGCTGAGTCACGTGTCTGCAAGCTCACATGAAGCACACGCTGTTGCTCTCTCCCAATCTCTCTGCATAGACGTGGGGCTCTGCACTGCCACCTGCCGCCCAAGACTGGTACTGTGGCCAGAAGGTATTTTCCTACATGGAATTCTTCTGTAAAGCTTCTGAATGCCTGGTATGATTTTTGCCTTAACGCTTAGCATAATGTTAACCTGACTTTTATTACAGAATGCCAAATCAACAGCCAACCACTCCAAAAGGCCAGCATATGCAAAGAAGTTATGGTGAATGCTATATATATATATATATATATATATATATATATATATATTGTGACAGCAGGCAGGTAAAGATGCTTGGTTGCATGCAGGATGGCAGGTACATCTGCCCAAGGTTCAAAGTGTATACAGACTCATGCCTCGTACACACGGGACAACGATCGTACGTATGATCGCCTCAAATCGTATGTTGCATAATGTAACTTGCATACTGACTGCACTACACGATCGTACGAGCACAGAAAGAACGTTCAGGTGCATGTAATTAGCATCCGGCCGTTCCTGACTTTGGAGCATGCGTGTTTTGCACAATACAACTTGTTGTACCAACTGCTCTGTACACACGATACAACGGTCGTATGAGCGCTTGTTGGTACGACCAAGTTTTCTAGTTTGTTCATACAACTCTTTTGTATGACCGTCGTATGTTCGGCTGTTCTAATCGCGCATACGAACGATCGATATCGCATACAACGGTCGTTAGTACGACCTGTTGTATACGATCGTCGCCCCGTGTGTACGAGGCTTTATACTACTGGGGAGTGCTGATTCTTGCAGGGGTAGAGGTAATGATTCTAGCTGGGTTGAGCTGGCTCATTAAGACCTCTACATAAACTCCCAGCAAGCACAGGTGAGTGCTCCACCCTGGAACCAGGTTCTGTGTCATGCCAACAGACTGGGGAGTGTAACAGCTTATCTGGTAAGAGGCCTGTGTGGCTGACTGTGTTCAGTGAGAGATAGGAGCTAGGTACAGCGGTAGGCTGTACCCAGCTGACAGACAGGGAAACCTATTGTGTAGTCAGTGGCCAAGTGGCCTAAGATTTATTTTGTTGTTTGTTTTTGTTTTGCTGTTTTGCACATTGTAACTAGCTACCTTTTTTGTTATCTCCTGAAACTGCTGTCTCTCTGTGTCTAAATTGTGTAGTGAACCCTTCCAGGGGGTCATACACACCCACTGCCAAGCTAACCCCCTTACAGTACCCCCCTCTTGCTTCAAACTGGGGTTTGGGATACACAATGGCAGGTACCCGAGATAGAGCATCCACGTTCCCCATTTGAACCCCAGGGTGATGCTTTAAGGTGAAGTTGTATTCTTGCAGTGCCAGAAACCAACGATTTACCCTTCTATTGGTCTCCTTGTTTTGAGCCATCCTCTTTAGGGGCACGTGATCTATAATCAGGACAAAGTGTCTACCCAGCAAATAGTATCACAGGGAGTCTAGCACCCATTTCACCGCTAGACACTCTTTTTCAATTATGGCATCGTTTTCTTCATGGGGTTTCAGTTTCCTGCTAAGATAAATGACTGGGTGCTCTTCTCCCTTCCAGACCTGGGACAACACTGTTCCTAAGCCTACGTTTGATGAATCAGTCTGTACCACAAAGTCCTTAGCGAAGTCAGGTGAGTACAGCACTGGTTGGCTTTTTTTAAAGCCTGGAAGGCTGCTTCAGCCTCTGGAGTCCATTTCACCATGGTAGACTCTTTCCCTTTTGTCAGGTTGGTTAGGGGCACAACCTGAGAAGCAAAGTGAGGAATAAATCGCCGATAGTATCCAGCAATTCCGAGGAATGCTCAAACCTGCTTCTTGCTGTTGGGGCGTGGCCAACTATTTATGGCTTCCGCTTTATTGACTTGGGGTTTTATTACTCCCCTCCCAATAGTGTACCCCAAATATTTGGCCTCTTTCTGTCCAATGGTACACTTTTTGGGATTAGCCGTGAACCCAGCTCCCCTTATGAAGTCTAGTACAGCTTGCACTTTTGGCAGATGTGAGGCCCAATCCGTACTGTGGATAATCACATCGTCCAAGTAGGCTGCAGCATACTTCTGATGGGGCCTCAGAATTTTGTCCATTTTCCGCTGGCTGGTGCATTTTGTACCCAAACGGCATTCTTCTGTATTGGAATGCTCCTTCTGGTGTTACAAATGCCGTTTTCTCCTTCACTGACTCAGCTAGGGGAATTTGCCAATACCCTTTGGTGAGATCAAGGGTCATCATATATCGGGCTGTTCCCAGCTGGCCGATCAGTTCATCTATGCGTGGCATGGGGTAGGTGTCAAATTTTGTAACTTTATTCAACTTCTGGAAATTGTTACAAAATCATCAGCTCCCATCGGGTTTGGGAACTAAAATGATCGGGCTGGACCAGTCACTCTGGGACTCTTCTATCACACCTAATTCAAGCATTTGTTGAACTTCCCCTACTATTGCCTCCCGTCGGGCCTCTGGTATTCGATAGGGCTTTAGTTTTACCCTTTCACCTGGCGGGGTGATAATTTCATGGTCTACCCCAGATGTTTGTCCCGGCAGCTCAGAGAACACCTGCGGAGCACAAACTCTTTCACCTCCTGTTTTTGGGGTTTTGATAGGGTGACTGCTATTCCAACCTCAGGAATTAAGCAATCAGACTGAGTCTGCGACACCAAGGTTTCTGCGACTAGGAATTCTCTATCCCTGCAGGCTTTCAACAGATTAATGTGGTATATCTGTTCTGGCTTTCGCCATCCTGGTTGTCTGACCCTGTAGTTCACCTCACCCACTTTTTCAATTATTTCGTATGGACCCTGCCATTTGGCCAGGAATTTGCTTTCCACTGTAGGGACGAGTACCAATACCCTATCCCCCGGTGAAAAAGCACAGGTCTTTGCCTTGTGGTTATACACCCTTTGCTGTGCTAACTGTGCTTGGGCCAAGTGTTCTTTGACGATTGGCATTACCTGTGCAATTCTGTCTTGCATCAGGGCAACATGCTCAATCACACTCCGGTGGGGAGAACTCTCACTTTCCCAAGTTTCCTTGGCGATATCCAACAGCCCTCTTGGGTGTCTCCCATAGAGTAATTCGAATGGGCGAGAACCCGGTAGAGGATAGTGGTACTTCCCGAATAGCAAACATCAGGTAGGGTATTAAACAGTCCCAATCCTTTCCATCTCGATCCACCACCCTTTTTAACATTTGTTTTAGGGTTTTGTTGAACCTTTCAACCAACCCATCTGTTTGAGGGTGATACACGGATGTACATAATTGTGTCACTTTGAACAACTTGCATAACTCTTTCAATACCCTGGACATAAATGAGGTACCCTGGTCTGTAAGCAATTCTTTACAAATACCCACACGGCTGAAGACCAGAAATAGCTCTTTGGCTATCATCTTGGTGGAGGCATTTCTAAGAGGGATCGCTTCGGGATAGCGGGTGGCATAGTCCATTATGACCAAAATGAACTGATGCCCCCTAGCGGACTTCAGTATCGGGCCTACCAAATCCATTGTGATCCTCTCAAAGGGAACCTCAATGATGGGGAGAGGTACCAGTGGGTTATGGAAATGCGACAAAGGTGCCGACTTCTGACACACAGGGCAGGAGGAACAATCATTTTCTATTTCCTTCATGACCCCAGGCCAAAAGAACTTTTGCAATACTCTCTCTCTGGTTTTCTCTGCTCTTGCTTCTGCAACAGCTCAATTAAGCGAGCCTCAGGTTGCTGCTGGGCTCCCTTATATTGCTGGAGAGCTTGCTGCTGATTAGCTTTGCTTGTTTTAGACTAGCATTCATTTGTTGTTGGTTGTCATTCATTTGTTGCTGCTTAGCATTTGCTACAGCAAGCTGTCTCAGTATTTCTTCCATGCTGGCCTTTCACAAAAAAAACTGCCCCTGGCTTCCTCCACCACTGTAAGGGGGTTAGCTCGGCAGCAGGTGTGTATGACCCCCTAGAAGGGTTCACTACACAATTTAGGCACAGCAAGACAGCTCTGGAAGGGGAAGAGGTCACGGCCCTGATACCATGGTGTATAAGCCGTACCCCCAAAATGGTCCCCACAATGACCAGGGACGACCCCATTGGGGTAAGACTCACCCTTCAGCCTCATTAAAAGGAAAGGACCCAATCAAGAGAAATAATCAGGGGATGCAGAAACACCAGCCCCCTGATTATGTCAATGAATACCAAGAGGAATTAGATATCTCCAATAGATTTCTTCCCCTATTCGATAAAGTAGGGGGAGGGGAGTTTTCTAATAGTCCATCGTCACCTGTACCGTTTGGTTCAAGTATAGAACGTCCTGGAGTGGGGTCACAACAAATAAGGGGGGAGAATGATGAGATATCTTCCCACCCTGAACCTAGTACGAGTGGTAGTTGGGGTTTTCACAGGCCCACAACAAGCAGAAAAAGGCCAGTGGAACCAGACGAGGGACCAGAGGGGGGTGGCGACTTAGAATTAAAAAGACCAAAGATTTAGTAGGTGCAGGGATTTTTAACTTAAGTTCCAAAAGTCTATCGGAATCTGAAATAAGTTTATTAGACCAAGGTCTTAAGTTTGCTCTCAATAAGTTTGAGACGTACATGGATGTACACAAATTTATTAGAAAGGTTAATATAAAAAGATATTTACTAACTAATTCTATTAGGCAAAACCAGGCATTATCTACTGAATTCACACACACGGGATTTTCTAACGCCTCTCTTTTTAATCCCTCTGGCCCAATGGCCCCGGCCATCCGGGTCTTTAAGGAAGTTGTTTTGAGGGATCTCGACGCGCTTGAAACTAAGAAAGTGCGCCTGAAACGTGACTTTCAAACAGGCCTTGATTCGTTATGCGCTGCCAAAGACATAGTGGTCCGGCCAGCCGATAAGGGGGGGGGGATAGTGGTACTGGACCGTGATGATTATATGAATGAAATGCACAATATTCTGGGCGACACTTCCACCTATCAACCCTTGAGGTCGGACCCTAAGACCAAGTTCAAAAAAGCTTTGAACGTCATAGTTCAGAGTGGTTTGGATAAAGGTATCCTTACCCCTAAAGAAGCGCGTTTTCTAGTACCTAGAGCTCCAAAAACTCCGGTATTATACTACCTTCCTAAACTACACAAGAATCCTGTCTGCCCACCCGGGCGCCCTATTGTCAGTGGCATCGACTCAGTGACGTCCCGGGTGGGCAGATATATAGATTTTTTCCTCCAACCGTTGGTAAAAAATATGCCCTCTTACATCAAGGATTCTAGACATGCAATCAATATCGTGTCCAACCACACTCCAGTGGATGGCTTACTTCTTGTGACTGCTGATGTCACATCCCTTTATACAATTATCCCCCATGACTTGGGTCTATTTGCTGTGAACTACTATCTTCGAAAGAATTCTGAACTGCCCTCTGGTCAGGTGGAATTTATAATGGCGCTGTTGGAGTTCGCAGCGACCCACAACTACTTCTGGTTTGACCAGAGGTACTATAGCCAGATCAGGGGTGTTGCAATGGGGGCTAAATATGCCCCCAGTCTTGCAAACTTGTTCATGGCCCTCTGGGAGGAGGAGGTTATCTATGCCCGGAGGAGGCCTGAGCTTATCCTCTGGGCAAGATACATAGATGACGTCCTCCTCCTATGGGAGGGTGATCGAGCAAGTCTGGATTCCTTTTTTGAGTTCCTTAATAACAATGAGAGGGGTATTGAGTTCAAGTATGAGGCCCACCCTGAGAAAATTAATTTCTTAGATCTCAATATAGAGGTGAAGAACGGGCAATTCATTACCTCAACTCATTTCAAGGCAGCTGACCGAAACTCTTTTATCCCTAGAACGAGTTGTCACTATGCACCTTGGTTAAAAGGGGTGCCTAAGAGTCAGTACATGCGGCTCCGGCGCAATTGTACAGAGACAGGTACCTTCTTGGAACAAGCCAATATCTTGACAAAGAGGTTTGTTGATAAAGGTTATAATGAGGAAACTCTGTCAACCACCTTGGCGGAGGTTGTTCATATGCCAAGGGATGAGTTGCTGAGGGAAAACCTTCCTAGGGCTAATCAACGTGAACCCCCACAGCTACCGTTTATTACCACGTTTTCCCATCAAGCCAAGGAAATCAAACAACTTATATGCAAGCACTGGCATATCCTGAAAAGTGATCGGGTCTTGGAAGGCAACTTGCCAGATCGACCTGCTGTCATTTATAAAGGGGCGTCCTCTTTGAGGAATAGGGTGGCCCCGAATGTTTTGGACCCCCCTGTTCCCCAAACCCCCTTTTTTCAACAACTTACCGGATATTATAAATGTGGCAAATGCAGAGTTTGTCTTTACAATTCTCTGGGGGGAAGGAGGGCACAGACTTTTGCCTCTACTAGTAGATCTACCCAATTTCAAATAAGGCCCTTCATTACCTGCTCAACAAAAGCTGTGGTATATCTTATCCAGTGCCCGTGCGGCCTACAATATGTTGGCAGGACAAAGCGACCGTTGCAGGTTCGCTTGAATGAACACATTACGAATATCCTCACGGGGTTTAAAAACCATTCTTTGTCAAGACACTATAGGGACCACCATAACCAAAATCCCTCCAAGACTCTTTTCTTGGGGATTGATCATTTTAAACCCCATTGGAGGGGTGGTTCCCTTATTAGAGGAATCTCGAAACTCGAGATGGCTTGGATTTATAGGGTCAGGTCTTATATACCGTATGGGTTGAACGTAGACACCGATGTCAACGCCTTTATTGACAATGCCTAAAACCAACATTCTATTCTGAGGGCTAATGAGGGAGAACTTTCAATCTTAACATTAATGGATGTTATGTGTCCCACCCCTGGTATGAGGGTGTTTTTTATTTCCATCCCCCACAAATGCATTTAGCAGCTCATTCTTAAAATGTAGACCGGGGTATTAAACCTGTGGTAGTTCACAGAGTTCATGTAGCTTTAAATAGCAGAGATAACTCTGTGATTGGAGGAGAGCCCATCACATGACTTAGACACATAATGTGGCTGTGCTCCCCCAAGGCTATTTATTTTAAACAACCCCATTCAAATTTGTTGTGCTCTGCCTGCTTCAAGCATTTGTAAAGCACATAGGCATAATAACGAATTTAACTTTAAAGAATTACTATACCTGTATAAAGACTTAATATTTTTGTTGCTGTTCACCATCACTATTGGGTGATAAGTACATGTCCACCTCTAAGAACACCCACATAATGTGCCAGGTGTGTCACAGAAAATATGATACAGCCCTGTTAATCTATGGAGTATATGGATGCCAGTGGTGATTTTTTGCAATGCAAGACCAATAGTTTTGACTGACATAGCCCATGGCATTTCAACTTCATTCAGTCACAAAATGTGGACAATTTATTTTCTTAGATGCAATCTTTTTTGAGCTCCAGTCATACTGTAACAGCTTCCAGTCAGTCATACTGTAACACTTCCAATGTCTCTACTTACACAGTGAATGTTTTCCTGTAAGTTGATGTCTTTCACTGTTCACGGTTTGAAAACTAAAGCAGAATTAGAACAAACATCTCCTTAAGAGTTAAACTACACTCTAATACCTTGTACACACGGTTCGACGATTGCATACAACAGGTCGTACGAACGACCGTTGTATGCTAATCCGACCGTTAGTACGCATGATTAGAACAGCCGATGTACAACGGTTGTACAACAGGAGTTGTATGAGCAAACTAGAAAACTTTGGTAGTACCAACAAGTGGTCGTACGACTGTTGTATCGTGTGTACAGAGAAGCTGGTCC
>BLSH010107257.1:386080-396507 GCA_018402905.1 Glandirana rugosa
GGTCTCGTAGGGTTTGTACGAGTTACCCACTGTACAGGCCACTCATACGACCGGTACGTTCTTGACCCTACGCATCCCAGTTCTTGCATGGCCAGCATACTCACCGGACATGTCACCCATTGAGCATGTTTGGGATGCTCTGGATCGATGTATACGACAGCGTGTTCCAGTTCCTGCCAATATCCAGCTACTTCGCACAGCTATTGAAGAGGAATGGACCAACATTCCACAGGCCACAATCAACAACCTGATCAACTCTATGCGAAGGAGATGTGCGGTACTGCGTGAGGCAAATGGTGGTCGCACCAGATACTGACTGGTTTTCGGACCCCCCCCCCAATACAGTAAACCTGCACATTTTAGAGTGGCCTTTTATTGTTACCAGCCTAAGGCACACCTGTGCAATAATCATGCAACAATCACACCTGTGAGGTGGATGGATTATCTCGGCAAAGGAGAAATGCTCACTAACACAGATTTAGACAGATTTGTAAACAATATTTGAGAAAAATAGGCCTTTTGTGTACAAGTCGTAGATCTTTGCGTTCAGCTCATGATAAATAGGGACAGACACAAAAGTGTTGCGTTTATAATTTTGCTCAGTGTAAAAGCTAAAAAATAGCACACTTACAGTAATCCATAAAAACAGCGTTTAACCAGCAAGCAAATTAGGCAGCCTGAGCTCTCCATGGTGCTGATACTGTGTTTTTACGCTTGCTGCCTCCTTACCTTGGGGATGTAGCCTGAATCCTTGGGCATGCATTGTTTAATGATACTTTTTTAAATTGTATTAAAAGAAAGTGAAAAAGTAACATTATAAATACTGACATTGTGAAGAAAGCACAGGATCAGCACTCCTCATAGGCAGCCAGTCACTAAATTCCAGGATTTTAGAACCTGTTTTGAAGGAGGAAACCAGATAACTATTTTGTGATCCCAGGATTGACAAATATGATTTTATATGGATGCTGTAAATATAACAGGTCTTTCTGTTTTACAAAATAATTAAAAACTAAGCATGCTATATGTTATCAGGAAATATGTTATTATTGATTGGCTTCATAGCTACTGTATATGCATATGGTCAAAACTGAAAAATAGTGATAGCAAAATTGAAATTAAAATTCTAACAAGTGAAAGAAAATCTCTTGAAAACATTCTTAGATAATTTGACTTTTTAAGTGATTATTGTAATGAATACTGAATAATGCACAGCAAATAGATTAAAATAGATAATGTGCATATTAATAGTCTATTCCCAGATATGGAAGCCTCTTTTGATCTGCATTTCTTGCTGTTTCAATTAATACCTACATTCCTTTGGGTTCTCAGTGTACACACATGAGAAAATTAAGTCCAAATACAATCATTGTGGCTGTAATAAACACCTCTCCTCCCAACCCACCACTGTACGCTTGTAACCTAATTAACAAAGATTTACAAAAGTCATACCGAGATCAAACGTGAATGTTGAATCAACATTGTTTGACTTTGCCTTTTGTAGGCTCCACCAGTGTTCCCACCAGACTGGAGCTCAGCTTCCAGAAATTCTCTACTCTTTACAGGGGTGATTTCTCAGGATTACTGTTTTTGTTTATTTAATACAGTAATTTAATAGCTTTTTTAAGTATCCCAGCAGCATTAATTACAAATCTTTCTCCTGGCATCAAAGAATCTGATAATGATCAGGTCTGTTAGCATTGCCATAATATTCATTAAAAATAACTCCACAAAAACCTAGCAAAATTCACACAATCCAATAATAAAAATGCAAAATGAAAAGCCTTTTTTTTACCTTTTTATTTTTTAAATGTGTCATCTTTTTTACCTTGGATAACTAAACATTATTTTTCATAGCATTTTAGATCTACATTAAATACTGAAGATTACATTTTGCGTCTGAGTTTTCAATAATGAAGAGATGAAACAAGAGATCCACTGAGCAGAGACCCAATCTGCCATATTTTTTTCTTAGTCTTTTTTGAGTGGTTTCAAAGACAGGAATCTAGCAGAACAATTCACAGAATGTGGGATGGTAAGAATCTATATCAGTATTTTGTTGCTCTCCGTGTCCTTTGTGACAGTTCAAGGCCCTGCCTCTGTGTAAAATAGGTAAAAATGACACACGGTTATCGCAAATGTAGAGTGAGGGGTTCCAGAGTGTGCTGAATGGGGAAAGCTAGTTTCACAGCGTTCTCTGTGTTTTGTTACTCCCGGTTTGGGTTCTAGAGTTTGGAGGCTTCAAAGAATCTTAGGAAGGAAAAATCCTCTGACCATGTGTTTAAGTCTTACTTGGGACTGGCAGGCTATGTGTGCAAGTGGGCACCACCTTTATAATCATAGGCCTGGGCACCCAGGAGACAGGGGGTCGAAGTCTAGAAGACAGGAACACTTTATCAGGGAGTCAGAAGGTCCCCTATTGAGAGGTCAGGGCATGGCCCATGCAATGATTAAAAAAAGAGTGAGTGAGCTGAGAAAGCTGCAAGAAAGAGTGCTGCGAGAGGCACAGAGTTGCATAAGAGCACAGAGGTGTTGTGTAATGGTCCGAGAAACCAGCCAAAGGCCAAAGCTTGAGGCCTGTGCAGCAGTGTTGCAAAAAAGAAGCAAGGAGGCTTGGTATCAATTTTCCTTTATAGATGAAAAAGTGAAAAGAATATATACACTCATGCCACCTGTGATACTGTACAATAAATTATTATATTATATTTTTGCGGCTGCTGTTCTAAACTCACAGGTTGAACAGTAATATATGATCCACAAGAAAAATATATATTTCTCTGTGAAGGAACAGCACTTGCTAGTGAAGACAGACCTTGGGACATAAACTTGTGCTCAACTCCAAATAAGTGGATGGGGAGGGTGGAGGGATAAGTCAAAATTATAAGGTAGGCAGATGGGTTAATACAATTAGAGGAAGAGGTAGGGGCTCACAGAAAAGGAAGGCCAGCCCTGGATTTGAGCACCCTAACAGATTTGCTAAGTTGAGTGACGATGTGGGGGTGGCAAACTCAGAGGTGGCAGCCCTAGTTGTCACTGCTACCCCTAACAGTTGGGAGAGCAGCCCATCTAGTAGGGGTGGTAAAGGTAGTGCAGGTAGGCCTAGACAGTGGTAATTGGGGATTCTATAATCAGAAAGACTGATAGAATAATTTGCTGCCAAGATTGCCTAAAACTAATGGTTTGCTGTCTCCCTGGTGCCAGGGTTACGGCATGTGGTGGACCAATTTGATAAATTACTGGGAGGGGCTGGGCAGCTGTCTTGGTCCATGTTGGAACCAATGATAGAATGTATGGAAGGTGGAGGCTCCTTAAGAAACTATTTAAAGAATTAGGCTGCAAGTTGAACGGAAGGACCCCCAAGGCGATATTCTCTGAAATATTGCCTATGCCATGTGCAACGCAGAAACGGCAGGGGGAGATAGAGCCCTGAATGCATGGCTAGAGGCCCAGTGTAAGGAGGAGGGATTTGGGTTTTTAGAGCACTGGGCTGACTTTTCATTGGGGTGCAACCTATATGCTAAAGATGGTTTGCAGGTGCACCTAAATGGAAGGGGGTCTGTTGAGTTGGGGAAAGGTTAATGGGAAGTCTGGAGGAGTATTTAAACTAGGATTGAAGTCAAATTATATTATAATGAGGTAAACAGGTCAGGCAGGGGTCAGCGTCTATTGGTGGGTGGAATGGGGAAAGATGAGGGGAGGGCTATGGAAGATGATATGAAGGTTCCCATGTTACAAAGAACCATTGGAAATTGTACTGTTTGTACTAAAATAAAAAAATATGCAACATACATGTGCAAAATGTGACAGTGAATTAAAGTGTTTGTTCACCAATTCCAGAAGTCTGCCAAGCAAAATAGGAGAGTTGGAAGCTCTGGTGCATGAGAAGAACTATGATTTAATTGCTATTGCTGAACCTTGGCTTCATTCTTCACATGACTGGACTTCTAATATTCATGACTAGGCTCTCTTTCGGAAAGACAGGGTAAAACGGAGGGGCAGTGGTGTATGTCTCTATGTGAGTAGTGATCTCAAAGCGAGTGTGAAAGAGGACCTAGTTGATGGAGAGTGTGATGAGTCTGAAGCATTATGGGTAGATCTGTATATGGGTGTGCACATTGCAAAGGTTATCATTGGAGTTTGTTATAGACCTCCCAGTGTTAAAGAGGAGGTGGAGAATCTGCTCCTTGCACAGATGGAAAGGGCTGCAAGGGCTAAGACAGTGATAATAATGGGGGATTTTAGCTACCCAGAAATTAACTGGAGTAATGGCTCTGCTGGGACAGTTAAAGGGAAAAAATGTATAAAACTATTACAGGACAATTTTATGGTCCAGTTTTTTGAGGCCCCAACTAGGAATGAAGCTTTGATGGGCCTGGTAATCTCAAGCCATGCAGAGCTTATTACCAATATTCATATAAAGAACATCTGGGTAGCAGTGACCATAACATGATTTAATTTAAAGTAAGCTGCAAGCAACAAACACATATGGGAAAGATAAAAACACTTAACTTTAAGAGAGCACATTTTCCAAGGCTGAGGGGTGCTCTCCAGGACTTAGACTGGGAGGGAATAATGGCATTGACGAACACAGAACAAAATGGGGATTTTTCAAAAAGACTATGCAAACTCACTGTAAAGTATATTCCCATGGGCAATACATTTAAAAGGCTAAAAATAAAACCTATGTGGCTCAGGGCCAAAGTTAAAAAGGAACATTTAAAACATATAAAAATGAAGGCACATTATCATCTTTTAAATGTTACAAAGAATATAACAAAATATGTAAAAAGGAAATCAAGGACACAAAAATTCAAAACAAACGTGATTGCAAAAGATAGTAGGACAAACCCTGAAAAATTATTCAAATATATTTACAGTAAAAAGGTCATGTCTGAGCATGTAGGCCCTTTACAAAATAAACTAGAGTGGGTGACTGGGAACAATGAGAAGGCAAACTTATTCAATAGTTTCTTCAGCTCTGTGTATACAAATGAGCATTGGGGAGCTCATGTTCATAATAGGGGTGGTAGTGACACAGCCACAAATTATCCACAATGGCTCAAAAGTGAAATGGTCCAGATGTATTTAGACAGAATAAAGGTAGATAAAGCACCTGGGCCAGATGGCATCCACCCATAGTTCCTAAAAGAATTGAGCTAATTTTTAGGGACTCGTTAATGACTGGAATAGTACCACTGGATTGGCGTAGGGCCAACGTGGTGACCATATTTAAAAAGGGATCAAAGTCTTTACCAAGTAACTATAGACCTGTTCATTTAAAGTGCTACTAAACCCTCACCTATTTTCGCCTATATCTGTTACTAAATAATAGCATTACATGAGAAGTCTAATCTTTTGTGTCATTTTTGCTTCTAAGTTGTTTTATTCAGGCTCTGTTTTTCCCATTTCAGGTTGTCCTGTTTGCTGGGTGACCAGTGTATTGCCGATCTCATAGTGTCAAAGCACATGGGAGGCAGAGTTACAGTGTCCTCCGTGCCCGGCAATACACGGGTCACCAAGCAAACAGGACAACTGGAAATGGGAAAAATGGAGCCTGAATAAAACAACTCAGAAGCGAAAATGACACAAAAGGTTAGACTTCTCATGTAATGCTATTATTTAATAACAGATATAGGCAAAAAAAGTGAGGGTTTAGTATCACTTTAACTTCTATAGTTGGGAAGATACTGGAGAGTTTAATAAAAGACCACATAGATGAGTTCTTGTTGGAAAAATGTTTTAAGCAAAAGACAGCATGAATTTATGAAAGACAGAAGTTGTCAAACCAACCTGATTTCTTTTTATGAGGAGGTATGTAAAACCTTGGACAGAGGGGTGGCTATGGACGTGGTATACTTGGATGTTGCAAAAGCGCTTGACACCGTTCCCCACACATGGCTAATGTGTAAGGTAACGTCTACAGGCTTGGAAAGATCAATTTGTAAATGGATAGAAAACTGGCTAAATACAGAATTCAGAGAGTAGTGGTTAATGATTCTTACTCTGAATGGTCTAAAGTTATTAGTGGTGTACCCCAAGGTTTAGTGTTGGGACCCTTACTTTTCATGATATTTATAAATTATATAGGGTCTGGGATTAAAAGTACCATTTCAGTATTTGCAGATGACACCAAGCTATGCAGTGGAATAACGTCTTTACAGGATGTTTCCAACATCAATGCACTGTTTAATTGGGTGACTATGTGGCAAATGAGGTTTAATGTAGGTAAATGTAAAGTTATGCACTTGGGGGTTAAGAATAGGCATGCATCATACATACTAGGGGGAGTACAACTGGAGGAATCCATAGTGGAGAGGGATCTGGGTGTTTTGGTAGATCATAAGCTTAATAATGGCATGCAATGCCAAGCTGCGGTTTCCAAAGCAAGCAAAATCCTTTCTTGTATTAAGGGAGGTATGGACTCCAGAGTGAGAGACATAATTTTGTCCCTGTACAAATCATTAGTAAGACCTCATCTGGAATATGCAGTTCCGTTTTGGGCACCAGTTCTCAAAAAGGATATCAGGGAACTGGAGAAAGTGCAGAGAAGTGCAACCAAACTGATAAGAGGCATGGAAGAGCTCAGCTATGAGGAAAGATTAGAGGAACTGAATTTATTCTCTCTTGAGAAAAGGAGATATGATCATTATGTACAAATACATAAGTGGTCCATACAGTATAGTGAACTTGGTGTTGAGTTATATACTTTAAGGTCATCACAAAGGACAAGGGGGCACTCTTTACGTCTGGAGGAAAAAAGATTTAATCTCCAAATACAGAAAGGTTTCTTCACCGTTAGAGCTGTGAAAATGTAATAGACTCCCTCCAGAGGTGGTTCTGGGCAGCACAGTATTTTGCTTTAAAAAAGGGCTGGATTATTTCCTTAGAGGCTAAGTTCACTCCTTTTTCCTAAATTCCAGCTTCTCTATGTGCCAGTATAGCTGTAACGTAGCTGTTATGGAGCAGAGATAACTCTATCCCTCTCCCCGGAAGCAGTCCTTACCTCAGCCAGCAGTTTTTTGAACAGAAATCATTTCTTATCTTCCCGTAATCCATCTTGAGCATACTTTAGGATGTCCCTGGAGTCAGGAAGGAGCAGAGGCTCTGACATCATTGAACACAGCCACATGATCTTGGGAGAAACCTCCCACTAGACCAGGAGATTCCTCCCACTCTCCTCCCCAGTATCTGCCCACAAGTGTTTTCCTAGACCAGCCCAGCTGTCATCTTCTAACATTGTGTGTTGGCTGCCATAATCACACACAGCTGTTACAGCTACCTCCTCCCTTCCCCCCGATGCATTCCTTTCTCCCTGTATTGGAGGATGGGTTTACAGGCTCAGCTCTTCAGCTTGAGGAAGGGAGAGAGAGGAGAGTTTAGAAAGCATACTATCTGCAGCAAAGCTGGCTGTGTCAGTGAGAAACACCATAAACTGGTTCTACCAATGCATTTGGTGTCAGCAATTCCTTTCTTTCTTAGTGCAACTGACAAGAATGCCAGAAAATAATTTCTTATGAGAAAAAACATCCCCTCTCTAACTTCTCATGCAAACATGAGTACGCCCCTCATATTTTTGTAAACGTTTTATTATATTTTTTTTATCTGACAACACTGAAGAAATTACACTTTGCTACAATGTAAAGTAGTGAGTGTACAGCTTGTATAAAAGTGTAAATTTGCTGTCCCTTCAAAATAATTCAACCCACAGCCATTAATGTCTAAACCACTGGCAAATAAAGTGAGTATACCCTTAAGTGAAAATGTCCAAATTGGGCCCAAAGTGTCAATATTTTTTGTGGCCACCATTATTTTCCAGCACTGCCTTAACCCTCTTGGGCATGGAGTTCACCAGAGCTTCACAGGTTGCCACTGGAGTCTTCCACTCCTCCATGACGTCATCACGGAGCTGGTGAATGTTAAAGACCTTTCGTTCATCCACCTTCCATTTGAGGATGCCCCACAGATGCTCAATAGGGTTTAGGTCTGAAGACACGTTTGGCCAGTCCATCACCTTTACCGCCAGCTTCTTTAGCAAGGCAGTGGTCATCTTGGAGGTGTGTTTGGGGTTGTTATCATGTTGGAATACTGTCCTGCAGCCCAATCTCTGAAGGGAGGGGATCATGCTCTGCTTCAGTATGTCACAGTACATGTTGGCATTCATGGTTCCCTCAATGAAGTGTAGCTCCCTAGTGCCGGCAACACTCATGCAGCCCTAGACCATGACACTCCAACCACCATGCTTTACTGTAGGCAAGACACATTTGTCTTTGTACTCCTCACCTGGTTGCCACCACACACGCTTGATGCCATCTGAACCAAATAAGTTTATCTTGGTCTCATCAGACCACAGGACTTGGTTCCAGTAATCCATGTCCTTTGTTTGCTTGTCTTCAGAAAACTGCTTGGGGGCTTTCTTGTGCATCATCTTTAGAAGAGGTTTCCTTCTGGGACGACAGCCATGCAGACCAATTTGATGCAGTGTGTGGCGTATGGTCTGAGCACTGACAGGCTGACCTCCCAACCTCTGCAGCAATGCTGGCAGCACTCATACATCTATTTCCCAAAGACAAACACTGGATATGATGCTGAGCATGTGCACTCAACTTCTTTGGTCGACCATGGTGAGGCCTGTTCTGAGCGGAACCTGTCCTGTTAAACCACTGTATGGTCTTGGCCAATATGATGCAGCTCAGTTTGAGGGTCTTGGCAATCTTCTTATAGCCTAGGCCATCTTTATGTAGAGCAACAATTCTTTTTTTCAGATCCTCTGAGAGTTCTTTTTCATGAGGTGCCATGTTGAACTTCCAGTGACCAGTATGAGAGAGTGGGAGCGATAACACCAAATTTAACACACTTGGTCCCCACTTACACCCGAGACCTTGTAACACTAACGAGTCACATGCCACCGGGGAGGGAAAATGGCTAGTTGGGCCCAATTTGGACATTTTCACTTAGGGTTGTACTCACTTTTGTTGTCAGCGGTTTAGACATTAATGGCTGTGTGTTGAGTTATTTTGAGGGGACAGCCAATTTACCCTGTTATACAAGCTGTACACTCACTACTTTACTTTACTAGCAAAGTGTCACTTCTTCAGTGTTCTAACATGAAAACATATAATAGAATACTTACAAAAAGGGGAGGGGTATACTCACTTTTGTGAGATACTGTATGTACTCTAGGGCCTACTGTTATACCTTGAATGCTGTTGCTCTGTCTGATTGTAGCAAGGAATGGTTCTAGTGAGATAGCAAATAATATAGGAGATAAGGGGCATCCCTGCCTAGTGCCATTATGTAGTGTAAAGTGGTCACTTAGTAAGCCATTGATTCTGATTTGTGCAGAGGGTTGGTATTAGAGGGAGGAAATGCAATGGTACATCTTAGGGCCCAGGCCAAAGAACCGTAGTGTCATCAGAAGATAGTCCAAGTCCACCCTGTCAAACTCTTTCTCCACGTCTGTGGAAAGAAGAAGGGTGGGCTGGGCACTTATGTGTACATAGTGGATTAGCGAAAGAATGTGTAGGGAATTGTCCCTGGCTTCTCTGGTAGGTATGACACCTGTTTGGTCTGCTGCAATCCATTGGGGAAGGAAAGGGAGTTGTTGTAGAAATTTAGGATGTGTATTATGTATTGTCACAGTGTCTCCCAGTGTTGGTTTACCGGTATTCGCTGTGTACAGCGAATATGGCTTTAACCGATATTGAGAAAGGCCACATACAATGAAAATCTTCCATCAATTGATAATTACACGCTACCGCCCGATCATCCCGGCCAGCAGGCGCCCTGAGCGGTTATCGCTGGAGCAAACGCCGGTCCGGATCTTTGAGGTGCAATGCACGTTCTGTGGCGCGGGTTTATTACCGTCAATCAGGGGGCCCCTGTCTTCTGTACAGATCGATCTGCTTGGCGGCAGTTTACTTGCCTTATGGAATTAGTATTGCCCTTTATGTAAGGATAATGATCTGTAGGCTTTCTGTGGCATCTGATCAATGTGACAGAAATCTACAGCTATATTCCTTTGTGTTGTAATTTACCCTTTAATGGAACAGTAGCATAACCGCTATGGAATATAAGTTCAGAGAGCTGTATTTGATAGAGGTTCATTGTAATTGGCAGGTTAGTGCATGTGTGGGGTGATTGTTGTGTGGCCTTTGTGAGGAAAGCACATGGCTCCCATGTGCCAGTTGTTTCCTCATACAGGCCGGCCGACCCCCCCCCCCATACATGCATGCCTTTCCTATTGTATAGTTTGAATGTAAACAAGTGTGTCATTGATTGGTGGTCTTGTATTGAGCTCATGTCATGTGACTGTGCCTTGGAAGCTGATTGGCTGATTGTGAAGCCATCAGTCCCTTTTGTTAAACCTGTCTGACCAGTATAAATAAACACAGCAGCCATGGAAAAAGCAGGACAAGATCCCTGCTACC
>BLSH010107267.1:12933-23361 GCA_018402905.1 Glandirana rugosa
TTGAAAACGAGTTTGTTTAGTTATATGCGGTTAACACTAAAAAAATTTATTTTTTTATACTCCTTTTTATATTTAAACTGTTTTGACTACTTGTGTAAAAAAAAAATATAAAAAAACCTATACATAATATCTTTTTTCATTCTTTATAATTCAAAAAAACGATTTAACAACGAGATAAAAACAAATATCACCACTAGTCTTCACTGCGTCTCCACTAGTTTATGGTGGTTTTATTTTCGAGATAAATTTCCTGCGTTTAAAACAAAGAAAAAAAAAATCTTTAAAATAACTAGTATATATTCGTACTGTTCCACAATTTCATGTTTGTGTCTAGGTAGACTAGGTACCTTTATGTTAACACTATTATTACTACTTACGGTTGTTACGATACTCATACCTTGTTATCTTTAAGGTCATCTATGTTGGAATTATTATCACAATTGTATTTCCATGGATCAGATGGATCTGTGTTTGTACTTTAACACCTTGTCATGCTTATATATGATCAATAAAATTTCTAAAAAAAAAAGAAACAAAATTTGCGTCCTTTAAATAGAGCTTTTATTTTGGTGGTATTTGATCACCTCTGCGTCACTTCTGATCACCACTATAAACAAAAATAGAGCAACAATTTAGCAAAAAAACTTAATATTTCTTACTTTTTTCTATAATACATATCCAAAAAAATATAAAAAAAAAATGTGTTCATCAGTTTTGTCAAATTTATATTTTTCCTCATATTTTTTTATTTAAAAAAATCACAATTGGCGTATATTGATTTGTTTGAGCAAAAGTTGCCGCGTTTACGAACAATGAGAATTCAAATATGGCATTTGTATTTTATTTTTTACTAGTAATTGCGGCAATATTCTGTTTTTAGCGGGATTGCGATATTGTGGCAAACATGTTGGACTTTTTTGGGACCATTGACATTCATACAGCGATCAGTGCTATGAAAATGCACTGATTACTGTGTAAATGTCACTGACAGGGAAGGGGTTATCACTAGGGGGCAATCAAAGGGTTAATTGTGTTCCCTACTTTGTGTTTCTAACTGTGTGGAGGCTGGGCTGTCTGGGGGAGTCGAGTGATCTCTGCTCCCATATACAGGGAACAGAAGATCACACCCCTTTCCCCTGTCATAATGGAGATCCGTGTGTTTACACAGTGAACATGCGGGCACGCCTCCAGCGGCGGCACGCGCGCCTACAGCTTTCGATCACGTGGCTGCCCACAGGTGACAGCGTTTCGCTTTATTGAGCCAGACTGACGCCATCAATCGACGGCGGGCGGTCTGGAAGCAGTTAAAATAAAAGTGCAAACATGTTTTTAAAAAAAACAAAAAAAGCCAAATAGTTGTAATTTTCTTGTTCTTCTCTCTCCATCATTATAGTTGTCATTTTCTTGTTCTTCTCTCTCTATTGTTCTCTCTCTATTGTTCTGCTCTGTTTTTTATGCTTAACTGTAATGTTTTATTGTTACTGTGTTTTATCATGTTTCCTTTGCAGGTAATGTAATTCTTTTATACTTTACTGTTTACTGTGTTTTATTGTTGCAGATACACCATTCAGCTGCAACACTGATTTATTTATCTTGACCGCAACAGCATTTGCTCCCCACAATACATAAATCAGCGACTCCAGTGCTGTAGGAGATGATTTCACCACCACAGTTAAAATAAGAGCATATATGCCAAAGCATAGGGGCAGGGGTGGACATAGGGGCGGATTGCCCCTATGCTTCGGGATATATTTTTGGAACAGTGCATTATGCCCATCATTAGAAGTGGATGGATGCAGGGAGGTCTTCTAATGATGGGCATATTACCGATTGATTCATTCTCTTTTTTCATTCACAGGCTGCATGAAAAAAAGAACATTACAATATATGCCCAACAAGGACCAGCGACATACTGGTATGCTGGACTTTGAGTGGTTATACCAGTCAGCTTTCATGTAAAAGCAATCCTAGCAGCTAATTAGCCACTAGACTGCTTTTACAAGCCCCCTCCCGCCATCTTCCATGGTTTTCTCGGGCTCTCCTATCCCACCGGGGAACCCGAGAATGCAGAATGCAGCCAGGGGTTCTGCCAGCTGACCATAGAGCTGATTGAAGACTAGAATGGCTCCAATCATCTCTATGGCCCAAGAAACTGGAAGCTACAAGCATTTCATGACTTTGGTTTCGCCGGATATAAACAGCGGCATTGGAAAATTAGGAAAGTATCTTATCACACCGATCTTGGTGTGGTCAGATGCTTTAAGGGCTGAGGAGAGATCTAGATTCTAATAGACCCCACATTTTTTTAAAAAAAGAGTACCTGTCACTACATATTGCTATCATAGTGGATATTTAAATTCCCTATGATAGCAATAAAAATGATTACAAAAATGAAAGGGGCAGTGTAAAAATAAAATAAAAAGCAAAATGAATAATTAAAAAAAATAAAAATAAAGCACCCCTGTCCCCCCGTGCATGTGCGCAAAGGTGAATGCAAGCGTCGGTCTCGTTCCGTATGTAAAAAGCAATTGCACCATGCATGTGAGGTATCCCCACAAACGTCAGATCAAGGGCAGTAATTCTAGCAGTAGACCTCCTGTGTAAATCTAAAGTGGTAACCTGTAAATGCTTTTAAAAATGTATATAGTTTGTCGCCACTGCGCTGGTATGCGTAATTTTAAAGCATGTCGTGTTTGGTATCTATGTACTCAGCATAAGATCATCTTTTTTATTTCACCAAACATTTGGGCAATACAGTGTGTTTTTTTGTCCAAAAAATTGTGTTTGCAAAATAGGTGTGCAAAATACTTTGTGAAAAAAAAAATTGCAACACCCACCATTTTAATCTGTAGGGCCTCTGCTTTAAAAAATATATGTTTGGGGGTTCAAAGTAAATGTTATGTAAACAAAAAGTGTCAGAAAGGACTTGGTGGTTCAAGTGCTTAGAACAGTGGGTGATGTTGGGCATAAAATGCCAGGACAGTTCAAAACCTTCCAAATGACCCCTTTTTGGAAAGTAGACACCCCAAGCTATTTTCTGAGAGGCATGTTGAATCCATGGAATATTTTATATTTTGCCACAAGTTTCTTGAAAATTACTTTTTTTTTTTTTTTGCACAAAGTTGTCACTAAATTATATATTGCTTGAACATGCCATGGGTATATGTGGAATTGCACTCCAAAATACATTCTTCTGCTTCTACTGAGTACGGGGATACCACATGTGTGGGATAGGGATGGGCCCACTGTTCGAGTTGAGCGTAAGTTTGACTCGAACATTGTGCGTTCTAGAGTTGAGCGGACACCTGGATGTTTGGGTTCATCTGGTTCGGCCGAACTTGACCCGAACTTGACCCCGGACCCCATTGAAGTCAATGGTGACCCGAACTTTTGGGCACAAAAATGGCTGTAAAAAGTACAGGAAAGGGCTAGAGGGCTGCAGAAGGAAGCAAAATGGGGGTAAGGAGTAGGACAAGTGCCCTACAAACAAATGTGGATAGGGAAATAACTTAAAATCACAAAAAAAATGGGAGGAGGAGGTGGAGTAGGAGCCTAGAGGTTGACTAGGCCGTGACCATGGCAGTGTAGGTGGAAGTGGCGGTGGTGGAGGAGGAGGAGGAGGAGGAGGTAGCCAACACTGTTATTTGTTTTTTTTTTTCTAATTGGGGTAGCCCCCAAAATATTGAGACATATTTAAAAAAAACAAGTATACCAATAGCTGTGTGAGGCCGGTCTAAATGTTTATTCTGCACAAGGCACAGACAAGTCTTGTGGGATCCATGCCTGGTTCATTTTAATAAACGCTAGCTTGTCCACATTGGCTGTGGACAGGCGGCTGCGCTTGTCTGTGATAACGCCCCCCTGCTGTGCTAAACACACGTTCAGACAATACACTGGCTGCAGGGCAAGCCAGCACCTCCAAGGCATAAAGGGCAAGCTCAGGCCATGTGGCCAATTTGGAGACCCAGAAGATGAATGGGGCAGACCCATCAGTCAGTACGTGTAGGTGTGTGCACACAAACTGTTCCACCATGTTGCTGAAATGCTGCCTCCTGCTAAGACGTTGCCTATCAGCTGGTGGTGCTGTTTGTTGTGGCGTGTTGCTGACAAAGCTTTTCCACATATCGGCCATGCTAATCCTGCCTTCTGAGGTGCTGGCGGTGCCACAGCTGTGTTGGTGACCTCTTCCTCCTCCTCCGCCTTCACCTTGTGCTTCCACAGAGCCCCCTGTGTCATTTGGGAATGCCCTCAGCAGCGCGTCTACCAGCGTGCGCTTGTAGTCACGCATCTTCCGATCACGCTCCAGCGAGGGAATTAAGGACAGCAAGTTGTCCTTGTAACAGGGATCCAGCAGGGTGGCCATCCAGTAATCAGCACAAGTTAAAATGTGGGAAACTCGGCTGTCGTTGAGCAGGCACTGCAGCATGTAGTCGCTCATGTGTGTCAGGCTGCCCAGAGGCAAAGACAAGCTGTCCTCTGTGGGAGGTCTTTCATCTGTGTCCTCCGTATCCCCCCAGACACGCTGCAGTGATGCCCACGAGCTGCGTTGGGTGCCACCCTGCTGTGAACACGGTTCCTCCTCCTCATAATCATCTTCCTCATCCTCCCCATCCTCCAGAATTGTGCCCTGGCTTGAAAATGTTTTACTTGGCCTATGCTGCTGCAGGAACCCACCCTCCGAGCCACTTGTGAATGACTGGCCTGATAACTGTGGAAATGACCCCTCTTCCTGCTCCTCTTCCTCCTGTGCCACATCCTCTTCCATCATCATAGCCCGAAGTGTTTTTTCAAGGAGACATAGAAGTGGGATAGTAACGCTGAGAACAGCGTCATCGGCACTGGCCATGTTGGTGAAGTACTCGAAACACCACAATATGGTACACAGGTCTCGCATGGAGGCCCACTCGTTGGTGGTGAAGTGGTGCTGTTCCGCAGAGCGACTGACCCGTGCGTGCTGCAGCTGAAACTCCACTATTGTCTGCTGCTGCTCGCACAGTCTCTCCAGCATGTGCAAGGTGGAGTTCCACCTTGTGGGCACGTCACATAGGAGGCGGTGAGCGGGAAGGCTGAAGTTCCGCTGCAGCGCAGACAGGCGAGCAGCAGCAGGGTGGGAACGCCAAAAGCGTGCACAGACGGCCCGTACTTTCTGCAGCAGCTCTGACATATCTGGGTAGTTTTTTAGAAATTTCTGCACAAGCAAATTCAGCACATGCGCCAGGCAAGGGATGTGCGTCAAACCGGCTAGGCCCAGAGCTGCTACGAGATTTCGCCCATTATCGCACACCACCAGGCTGGGCTTGAGACTCAGTGGCAACAACCACTCATCGGTCTGTTTTTCAATGCCCGTCCACAGCTGCTGAGCAGTGTAGGGTTTATCCCCCAAACATATCAGTTTTAAAACAGCCTGCTGTCATTTCCCCCTGGATGTGCTGAAGTTGGTGGTGAAGGTGTTACACTGAGCGGATGAGGAGGTGGTAGAGGAGGAGGAAGCGGAGTAGGAGGAGGAGGCAACCGGAGGCTAAGAGAAATACCCTGCAATTCTCGGTGGCGGAAGGACATGCGCCAAACGGCTAGCTGCCTCAGGCCCACCCGCCACTACATTTGCCCAGTGTGCAGTTAGCGAGATATAGCGTCCATGCCCGTGCTTACTGGTCCATGTATGAGTGGTTATGTGGACCTTGCCACAGATGGCGTTGCGCAGTGCACACTTGATCTCGTCCCCGACTTGTTTGTGCAGGGAAGGGATGGCTCACCTGGAAAAGTAGTGGCGGCTGGGAACCACGTACTGTGGGACAGCCACCGCCATCAGGTTTTTTAAACTGTCCGTGTCCACCAGACGGAATAACAGCAGTTCAAAGGCCGAGAATTTTGAAATGCTGGCATTCAGGGCCAGGGATCGCGGGTGGGAAGGTGGGTACTTCCTCTTTCTCTCCAGTGTTTGGGAGATGGACAGCTGTAAGCTTCCATGGGACCGTGTGGAAATGCTTGGGGATGGTGGCGGGCATGGTGGCATTGCTGTTACATGGTCTGTTTGCTGGGTAACAGGTGACACTGGCACTGTAGAGGTGGAGGAAGAGGCCGAGGCAGCAGCAGAAGAGGAAGCAGGAGGAGGCCAAGACCTTTCTTGGATTTTAAGGTACTTATTCCAATGCAGCAAGTGCTTTGCATTTAGATGCCTGGTCATGGAGGTTGTGCTCAGGTTTAGAATATTTGTGCCGCGCTTCAGCCTCTCATTGCACAGTGTGCAAACCACTTGTGTCTTGTAGTCAGCACATTGTCTGAAGAACTGCCACGCCGGGGAACGCCTTTGACTTGCCTTTGGTGTGCTAGGTCCCTGGGTGCGGTGGGTAGTAGCAGGCCTACTGTCTAGGGGACGATCGCTCTGCTTTTGCAACCTGCTTCCTCTTTTGCTGTGCTGGTGCCTCTGTGCGACCACCACCTCTTCCTCCAAACTGCACACGTCACTCGCATGACCTTCATTCCATGTGTGGTCTAGGACCTCATCATCCTCCACATCATCTTCCACCCACCCTTCACCACTGCCCTCCTTGTCAGTCTGCACACTGAGGAAAGCCGCAGCAGTTGGCACCTGTGTTTTGTCATCATCAGAGACGAGCTGCCGTGGTGTTTCCATGTCCTCATCCTACAACAGGAGTGGTTGGGCATTGGTGCACTCAATGTCTTCCACTTTTGGTACAGGGCTATGTGGATGGCCCACGGAAAGCACACTAGCAGAGTCATCAAAAAGCATAACAGAATGCTGCATGACTTGGGGCTCAGACTGCTTGGCTGATTTACAAGGGGGTGAGGTGAAAGACAGATGGCCATGGGGTTCAGGTGCCAACTCTGAGCCTTCATCAAGGGACCGGGTGTGAAGGAACTGGAGGCATTGTCAGCCACCCAATCTACTATCGCCTGTACTTGTTCTGGCCTCACCATTAGTTGAGCGCCATTTGGGCCTACCATATAACGTTGAAGGTTCTGTCGGCTACCTGAGGAAGGTGTTTCACTTTTCGTGCAGCTGGCACAGATCGACCACGTCCTCTCCTTGCAACAGGAGCTTCAGCAACACCAGCAGCACCAGCAGCACCAGCAGCACCATGGCCACGTCCCTTATTTGACGCTCTCCTCATTCTGGACACAAATGTACTATGTAGCACTATTTATTAATAATAAAAAAAAGAATAATAAATTATTATTCTTTTTTAAAAAAAAAAGAAAATTGTAGATGCACTTTTTATTTTTGTGCAAGAAATGCACTGCTCACACCAGCAGCAGGAACCTCTCCACCGCTCACACCAACAGCAGGAACCTCTCCCTACACCAGTATGAGATGATTTTAGAATGATAATCTGTCTTTCACAGCCCCGACAGGAACCTGTCCCTACTGCAGTATGAGATGATTTTAGAACAATAATCTCCCCCTCACAGCACCGACAGAAACCTCTCCCTAATGCAGTAGGAGATGGTTTCATAACGATAAACTCTCCCTCCGAGCACCAACAGGAACCTCTCCTTAATGCAGTAGTAGATGGTTTCAGAAGGATAAACTCTCCCTCCGAGCACCAACAGGAACCTCTCCCTAATGCAGTAGTAGATGGTTTTAGAATGATAAGCTCTCCCTCAGAGCACCAACAGGAACCTCTCCCTAATGCAGTAGGAGATGGTTTTATAACGATAAACTCTCCCTTCGAGCACCAACAGGAACCTCTCCCTAATGCAGTAGTAGATGGTTTTAGAATGATAAACTCTCCCTCCGAGCACCAACAGGAACCTCTCCCTAATGCAGTAGGAGATGGTTTTAGAACGATAAACTCTCCCTCAGAGCACCAACAGGAACCTCTCCCTAATGCAGTAGGAGATGGTTTTATAACGATAAACTCTACCTCAGAGCAGCAACAGGAACCTCTCCTTAATGCAGTAGTAGATTGTTTTAGAATGATAATCTCTCCCTCAGAGCACCAACAGGAACCTGTCCCTAATGCAGTAGTAGATGGTTTTAGAATGATAATCTTTACCTCAGAGCACCAACAGGAACCTGTCCCCAATGCAGTAGTAGATGGTTTTAGAATGATAATCTCTACCTCAGAGCACCAACAGAAACCTGTCCCTAATACAGTAGTAGATGGTTTTAGAATGATAATCTCTCCCTCAGAGCACCAACAGGAATGTCTCCCTAATGCACTATAAGTTGGTTCTGAACGCTAATGTCTCCCTCAGAGCACAGACAGGAATGTCTCCGTAATGCACTATAAGATGGTTCTGAACGCTAATGTCTCCCTCACCTGACCACAATGAAGGTCTCCCTAATGGAGTCTGAGATGGTTGTGAACGCTAATCTTTCCCTCACAGCACCGCCATGAAACTCTCCCTTCTCTAGTCTGAGACGATCTGACACGTGGTGCTACATGACTCCAGCCTCATATAGAGCTGAGTCACATAATGCACTCGCCAATAACAGCCATGCTATTTGTAGGCATGGCTGTGATGGCTTCTAAGGGCAAACTAGTGAAGAGCTTGTTGATTGGCTGCCCAGCAGCTATAGAAAAGGCACCAAAAATATCAGAATACCGAACCAGAACCCGGACGTTTTTTCAAATGTCCGGGTTCGGGGCACAGACACCCTAAAGTCCAGTATGGACCCGAACTTTACAGTCTGGGTTTGCTCAACTCTAGTGTGTTCACCCATTTTGCCAAATCTTTGGCATTCGTGCCAAATTTGAGCGCCCCATGATGCAGTGCGAGACCGCGGGGAATGACACACGCTGATTGGCCAAATCATGCATATCACCTGCATGCTTTGGCCAATCACAGCGCACTCTGCTGTGAGAGCCATGACTGTCCAATCATGGCTTAGGGGTCTCAGTCACTTGAACAGTGGCTGTATGTAGCATGTGAACGTGGAGACTGGAGACTGGAACGTCAATCTAGTTCAGCTAGTTTAGTTAGTGGCGTGTAGGCAGTGTAATATAAAGATCTAATGGAGAGTATATACAGGCAGTGCAGTGCAGGCAGTGAAGTATATAGATCTAGTGTAGACTATATACAATCAGTGAAGGCAGTGTAGAATATAGGTTTAATGTAGAATATATACAATCAGCGCAGGCAGTGTAAGAAAAAAAAAATATATATAATATAGATATACATATATATATATATATATACAGTATCTCACAAAAGTGAGTACACTCCTCACATTTTTGTAATTACTTCTTTATATATTTTCATGTGACAACACTGAAGAAATTACACTTTGCTACAATATAAAGTAGTGAGTGTACAGCTTGTATAACAGTGTAAATTTGCTGTCCCCTCAAAATAACTCAACACACAGCCATTCATGTCTAAACGGCTTGCAACAAATGTGAGTACACCCCTAAGTGAAAATGTCTGAATTGGGCCCAAAGTGTCAATATTTTGTGTGGCTACCATTATTTTCCAGTATTGCCTTAACCCTCTTGGGCATGGAGTTCACCAGAGCTTCACATGTTGCCACTGGAGTCCTCTTCCACTCCTCCATGATGACATCACGGAGCTGGTGGATGTTAGAGACCTTGGGCTCCTCCACCTTCTGTTTGAGGATGCCCCACAATTGCTCAATAATAGAGTTGAGCGAACTTGAACTGTAAAGTTCGGGTCCATACCGAACTTTTGGGTGTCCGGGCCCCATCCCGAACCCGGACTTTTCAAAAGAAGTCTGGGTTCGGGTCCGGGGTTCTGGTATTTTATTACACATGTTGAAAAGCTGCCAAGGGCAGCCAATCAACAAGTGTTTCACTGGTTTTCCCTAGAAGCCATCGCAGCCATGCCTACTAATGGCATGGCTGTGATTGGCCAGTGCACCATGTGACCCAGCCTCTATATGGGGCTGGAGTCACCGTGCTGCATGTCATATGCTCTCAGGATAGTTTAGGGAGAGGATGCTGCTGGTTCTGCGAGGGACAGATTGCAGAACATCTCATCCTGCTGCACAGAACAATCTGATTGTGGACTAGGGAGAGATACTAGTACTGGTGCTTTGAGGGACAGATTGCACGCCTCATCCTGCTGCACAGAACGATCTGACTGGACTAGGTAGAGTCTGTTGCTTTAAGGGAAAGATTGTTCTTCTAAAATCATCATCACATTGTACAGGGAAAGGTTCCAGCTGTTGCTTTAAGGGAAAGATTATTCTTCTAAAATCATCATCAAGCTTTACAGGGAAAGGTTCCAGCTGTTGCTTTTAGGGAAAGATTAGTGTTCTAAAATCATCATCAAGTTGTACAGGGAAAGGTTCCAGCTGTTGCTTTAAGGGAAAGATTAGTGTTCTTTCTTCATCTTCAAAGTGTGTGGGAAAAGCCTATTGCAGGGGCATAGAGCCATATTAGTGTTCTAAAATCATCTTCACAGTGTGTGGGAAAAGCCTGTTTAAGCCACATAGAGCCATAT
>BLSH010107290.1:0-13936 GCA_018402905.1 Glandirana rugosa
CAGTGTTGCATGACTGAGTAATTGTCATTCAAAGTGTGAGAGCGCTGAAAGCTGAAAATTGGTCTGGTTGTTAAGGGGGTTTAAGTGCCCAGTTGTCAAGTGGTTAATTCCACTTAGAACAGGCCTCGCCATGGTCGACCAAAGAAGTATGCTCAGCATCATATCCAGAGGTTGTCTTTGAGAAATAGACGTATGAGTGCTGCCAGAATTGCTGAAGGGGTGGGGGTGTCAGCCTGTCAGTGCTCAGACCATACGCCGCACACTACATCAAATTGGTCTGCATGACTATCGTCCCAGAAGGAAGCTTCTTCTAAAGATGATGCATAAGAAAGCCCACAAACAGTTTGCTAAAGACAAGCAGACTAAGGACATGGATTACTGGATGAGACCAAGATAAACTTATTTGGTTCAGATGGTGTCAAGCTTGTGTGGCAGCGACCAGGTGAGGAGTACAAAGACAAGTGTGTCTTGCACACAGTCAAGCATGGTGGTGGAAGTGTCATGGTCTGGGGCTGCATGAGTGCTGCTGGCACTGGGGAGCTAGAGTTCATTGAGGGAACCATGAATGCCAACATGTACTGTGACATACTGAAGCAGAGCATGATCCCCTCCCTTCGGAGACTGGGTCACAGGGCACTATTCCAATATCATAAGAACCCGAAACACACCTCAAAGACAACCACTGCCTCGCTAAAGAAGCTGAGGGTAAAAGTGATGGACTGGCCTAGCATGTCTCCAGACCTAATCCCTATTGAGCATCTGTGGGGCATCCTCAAATGAAAGGTGAAGGAGCTCAAGGTCTCTAACATCCGCCAGCTCCATGATGTCGTCATGGAGGAATGGAAGAGGACTCCAGTGGCAACCTGTGAAGCTCTGGTGAACTCCATGCCCAAGAAAGTAGTGCTGGAAAATAATGGTGGCCATGCAAAATATTGACACTTTGGGCCCAATTTGGACATTTTTACTTAGGGGTGTACTCACTTTTGTTGCCATTGGTTTAGACATTAATGGCTGTGTGTGTTGAGTTAATTTGAGGGGACAGCAAATTTACACTGTTATATAAGCTGTACATTCACTACTTTACATTGTAGCAAAGTGTCATTTCTTCAGTGTTGTCACATGAAAAGATAGAATAAAATATTTACAAATATGTGATAGGTGTACTCACTTTTGTGAGATACTGTTTATGAATTTTGGATGGCTAGATATTAATTTCGACAATGTTTTGTCTCTGAGTAAAATTGGCCAGTGCCTTTTAATGATCTTTTCAAAGGATTTATAATCTCGGTTAAAATTAGTTATGAAAGCCAAATGTTCCTGATTAGTGTTGAGTGAACACCTGGATGTTCGGGTTCGGTGGGTTCGGCCGAACTTCACGAAAAAGTTTGGGTTTGATACCGAACTTGACCCCGAACCCCATTGAAGTCAATGGGGACCCGAACTTTTCGGCACAAAAATGACTGTTAAAAAGTCCTGGAAAGTGCTAGAGGGCTGCAAAAGGAAGTAAAATGATTTTAGAACAATAATCTGTCCCTCTAAGCAGTAGACTCTACCTCGTCCAGTCAGATCGTCCTGTAATGCAGGATGAGATGTTATTAGATCTGCAATCTGTCCCTAAAAGCAGTAGTAGTAGTAATCTCTACCTAGTCCACAATCAGATTGTTCTGTAATGCAGGATGAGATGTTATTATATCTGCAATCTGTCCCTCACAGCGCCGCTGGCATCCTCTCCCTAAACTTACCTGAGAGCATGTGACATGCAGCACTACGTGACTCGAGCTTATACAGAGGCTGGGTCACATGATGCACTGGCCAATCACAGCCATGCCATTAGTAGGCATGGCTGTGATGGCTTCTAAGGGCAAACCAGTGAAACGCTTGTTGATTGGCTGCCCTGCAGCTATTCAACAGGCGGGATCAAATACCTGAACTCAGAACCCAAACTTTTTTTCAAATGTCCGGGTTCGGGTCTGGGTCACGGACACCCCAAAGATCAGTAAGGACGGTTCGCTCAACTCTATTCCTGATTCTATTGGAAATTGTAGTCCTTGCTGGATTTTTTCTCTAATAATTTTTCCCTATCCATGTCCTTGACAAGTTTTTGCATGTGACGTAGCTTGTTTTCTTGATAACCTTTTTCTTTAAACCTATTAACCACGACTTCCAACTGATACATATAATCATCTGGATCAGCACAATTCCTACTAATACGAGTTAGTTGTCCCTTTGGAATCCCTCCTAGCCAGGTAGGGTAATGACAACTCACCATAGGAATGTAGCTGTTCCTATCAGTCTCTTTGAAGTATGTTTTTGTGATTATATTTCTGACCTGTTTCATAAAGACCAGATCTAGGAAGTTTTGTTCCACCAGATTCCAACTTCCAGTGAACTTGAGACCATACCGGTTTTGATTGATATCGGTCAAGAATGTTTTTAGGGCATCTTCTGTCCCATCCCAAAGCATGATGATATCATCAATATACCTCTTATATAAAAGCACCTCTGGTATGGGATCTCTAAAGATGACCTGCTCCTCCCATTGGCTCAAAAGGATGTTAGCCACACTAGGGGCATACCCCATGGCAACAACCCTAATTTGTATTTATTGATTTTATTATGTTTTTTGCCAAGGAATCAGGACATTTTAAATACATTTTAATGAACTTCATGATGGGAGCTTCCCCTTCTCTTTCTTCCACTCCTGTATGGATGCTTGGAGGTATGGTGATCTAACCCAGTGGAAACGGTCTCTGGATGAGAGACATTTGAGAGATTCCCTGTATCATGCGCATATGACCACTATAATCTTCTTCTGAGTAGGGTGTGAGATAGGTGTTGGAGGAGGAGCACATACAGTCACCCCTCTTTTTACCTGGAACCAGCAATTGAATGCACTTGCATATGAATTACCATTGGAATTTATAATTTATTGCATAATATTGCAGCATATTTGATGGGACTTTATTGAATTTTGCACTTGCACTCTTTTATGCATTTATGCACTTTGAATTACATGCACTTTCTGTTCTCTGTGTCCACTTGCATATGAATTTCTATTGGAATTTATTGCATATTACTACATAATAATTGATGGATTTTACTGATTTTGCACTTGCACTTTTTTATGAATCTATGCACTTTGAATTACATGCTTTTTTCCCATTGTGCTACTATATAGTGACCTATATAGTCATTCATTCACTTTGCACCTTATGATATATTTATGTTTACACACACATTGGTGACCTTTAGTGCTTAGCCATATTTACTGCATCAATTTAACAGGTTAGAGAGTTCGGTTTTAAAATTACCTTTTATACAGGGCTAATGCCTTCCTATCCTTCCTAATGTGACAATGTTTCTGTTTGGCTACTTATGCCCAAGCACTGCATCCTGGGAGGAAGTCACATGCTATTGTGAAGAAGGACCAGGTGTTTCCTTTAGTCAGTGATAGAACAATAAAGCAGCAAGGAGAGTGCAGTGAAAGTATCAGAAGGAGGTTTTTTTTTCGTTTGACGGAACCTAACACTTTTCCCTCAATAGGCAAAGTGACCAAGTGCCCTTAATCCTATCATGCGCCCACCCATTTAAAAGTAATGGTGTTCTGAAAGGGGTCTTACCTGAGGATGGAGGTAACCCAAAAACAAAGATTTTCCGAAGACATCAGTCTCTCCTCTCTAGAGCTTGGTGCTGTTATAGGGTAATCTACTTGGGACCATTGTGCCTCATCTATAGATGTATATTTTACTATGTACCTGACTGTAGACTTTGATGCATTATATTGTATATTGGACTTATGCTAGCAACATTTTGTTAGGTGCTTTGTACTTTTTTACATTGAATGCACATACACATAATGTGTGCTAGTCCTGTTTTTGTTTTGATTGTAGTCTACATGGGGATGGATGGAATTACACCTCACTGGAACTTTCTAGCAACAACAATGTGCTCTTCCCCTCTATTTTAGTTACAATATTATATCCCTGTACTGAAAAAAGTACAGAGGCTGCCATTGCTGACCTGGATGCTAGTCCTAACCATTTATAATGCTTTTACACACTATTAGGAATCACACAAACATGTTTGATGTCGAAAAGAGTTTATTTGATTTGAAAAGAAAGAGATATCATTTTCAAAGGGTGCACATTACACTTGAAAATGTATTATGCAACAATTTATTCCAGAGGAAAATAATTATAGTGTCTCCATTGAAATCCATTCATTAATTACATGTAGGAATATATTGGCTCAAGTCTGATTCTGAACATTTGGGTGCGAGGAGTCTCCTTTAAAAAAAAAAAGATGATAATAGTCATGATGATGTCGAATCAGACCTTGTAGCTCAGTCAGGTGACATTTTGTAGCTTAATTATTGCTAATGACCAAGACAGCACCACAGCTCTATGAAAATAGCTCATTTTAGTATTCTGTTGTTACCTGTAAAATGGCGCATTAAGATAAGTGTGCTAAGGTGCTATAGTGTTCAGAAATAGTTGTGTATATATATATATATATATATATATATATGTGTGTGTGTTACACAAGTTATAAACCAATATTAAAATGCTCAATAAATTAATCAAATGTTCACAGATAGTCGGCAATCAACATATACAACATACAAAAATCAAAAGTTATGAAACAATAATAAATTGTGAGATAAGTAAATGAGTTGGTCAAGTGTTAATATTTAGTCCATATCCAACATGTGAGTGAGCATCTCACCATATTGTCCATTATTTGTGACTTGAATACAGCATTAAAGTGCTTCCACCACCAAAGGACTAGTTGGGTACCCTTACCCTGGCACAGCTTATACAAAGCCCATAATGAACTGTGATATGTTATAACTTATATCAACCACTTAAGTGCCTACACCAATAAAGAAATGGTTTGGGTACGCTTACCCTAGGACAACAAAAAAGCCTGTAGTAAACTGCGTTAAAAAAGCCTGTACCGAACATCCACTGGGGGGTCTTCACTGTTTTCAGACTTGCTCAAGCGCCTGTCATACTGCTCCGTAGATCCCAACTGTAACTTTACCTCAGCATCTGACTTTCTGCTTCAAACCCTAAGCCCTACCCGGCGGAACATCATTGGTCCAACTTTTAGACATCTACCAGCCCTGTGATCAAGTCAGGAAGTGACGAAACGTTAGGGCATGGCTACACGGCGGCCCGATCAGAACAGATGCACTAGACGTACCAGGAGCCTGGACGCTCGGTTAGAGGTGGAGAGGAGCTGTACCCGGCGGACTGGTAGATGTCTAAAATTCCTATACTGCGATTGTATTTTTTTCTTGATGTAAGCGCAACTTTTACCCCTTTCTGAATAAACCAAATTGTCTGAGAGATACACTATGAGGAGCATTTTGTTTTGTCTCTTATGATGGGTATATGAGATCGGTGGTTTCCTGGAGGTGTGGACCTTATATTGGAGAGAGGTGGCTGAGCTCTTCGCTGATAAACAGGCGTTTTTGTTGTATACATCTGGTAAGCCCCTAGTGTGATCACCTGCATGCTGGTTCTTGGTTATGGAACAAGTTTGAAGGATTGCAGCACATTGGGAAGAAGATTGTTTAATGGACACTATATTGGACTGTTTATTATCTTTCTTTCACTGATTAATTTATCTGCACTAGCACTTTTTGTGATAAGCACTTTTTTGCAAGATTGCACACGTATATAGTTTTTGCACAAAATATTATATGCACTAAATATTGGCAAGATTATTGCGAATATAAGCGCTGCTTTTTGCTATGATTATTTATAGTGAATGAATTTATTGGATAACCACGCAATTGTCATTCAATGTATGACAGCACCAATAGCTGAAAATTTGCTTAGACAGGAAGGGGGGTGAAAAGGCCCTGTATTGAAGTGGTTAATTTGCAGTTATAGATTCTGTACTGACCTGTTTGTTCTGCCATATAGGCAGCTGTTCTGTACTCATTTATAACCCCAATAAAAAATGTATTGACATAAAAAAGTGAAAGTACCACTCACCTCCAACCTCATTCCTCCTCTAGAAAATGTTTTGTTTTGTTTGGTTTCCTGGGAGCAGGTACCTTTTAACCACTTCCCGCCTGGCCTATAGACAAATGACGGCTGAGCGGTGGCTTCTTTGCCCTGGGTGGGCGTCTATTGACGTCCTCAGGATAACCCACAATTGCACGCCTGCGGGTGCATGCATAGCGGCGATCGGTGGTGCGGTGGGTCTGTCTGACCCACCGCATTACTGATCTCGGTAAAGTGCTTCCATTGGAAGCTCTTTACCACGTGATCAGTCGTGACCAATCACGGCTGGTCACAGTGTAAACAGGAAGAGCCGTTTATCGGCTTTTCCTCTACTCGCTGCAGACGTGAGTAGAGGAGAGCCAACCGGCTGCTCTCCTGACAGGGGAATCTGCACTGAACATGTATCATTGCAGCCCCCCTAGGATCGTGGTACTGGACCACCAGCGAGCCCACCCAGGACCACCAGGGAGCCCATCCAGGGACACCATCAGCGAGCCCACCCAGGACCACCAGGGAGCCCATCAAGGGACACCATCAGGAGGCCGCCCAGGGACCACCAGCGAGACGATCTGGAGGCCACCCAGGGACCACCAGGGAGCCCATCCTAGACCACCAGGTAAGGGGTGTACAGTGCACTGTGGGGATGGCACTGTGCCCATATGTGATGCCTGCCAGTGCCATCCCTAACAGTGCTATATATCAGTGCCATGTACCAGTGCCCACCAGTGCCACCTATCAGTGCCCACCAGTGCCACCTATCAGTGCCCAGTACCACCGATCAGTGCCCATCAGTGCCGCCTATGAGTGCCCATCAGTGCGGCATATCAGTGCCACCTATCAGTGCCCGCCAGTGCTGCTTATCAGTGCTGCCTATCAGTGCCCATCAGTGTTGCATATATGTGCCTCATTATCAGTGCCCATCAGTGCCACCTCATCAGTGCCACCTCATCAGTGCCAATCTGTACTGCTTCATCAGGGCCCATCAGTGTAGCCTCATCAGTGCTAATCAGTGTAGCCACATCAGTGCCTGTCAGTGAAGGAGAAAATGTACCTATTTACAAAAATTTGTGACAGAAAAACTTTTTTTTCAAAATTCTCTGTCTTTTTTTATTTGTAGCACAAAAAATAAAAAGCGCAGAGGTTATAAAATACCACCAAAATAAAGCTCTATTTGTGGGAACAAAATTATAAAAATTTTGTTTGGGTACAGTGTTGCATGACCGCGCAATTGTCATTCAAAACGTGACAGTGCTGAAAGCTGAAAATTGGTCTGGACGGGAAGGATGGTAAGTGCCTGGTATTGAAGTGGTTAATGACATATACCTGATCCTAATGTCACAATTCTAACCTAGGCAAGAACTATGCCAGTTTGAACCATCCCCCCCTCTTCCCCCCAAAAATCATGGATGCCAGGAGACTGCAGGATCACAGTCCTGCCGTGTCTTGCGCATACACAGTAGGTAGTTGGCTGTGACTCTTTACTTCACATAGTACCAGATTTGCAGGATCTTCAGGCACAGGGATCTTTTCACTATTGCAGAGATCTGTATCACAGGCAGCAGGACAGGTGAGCACTGAACACTCAATGTTTTCTTAGGGAGCAAATGAACTAAACTTTTATTTCACCAACAGAGCCACTATAAGAGAGGTTTACTGAGTCAAAACTGAAAATCTCTCAAATGGTTATTTTACAGTATAGTTTTCTATAATTAATAATATAAAAATATTTAAATATGTGGAAGGCACATCAAAGCCCCCCCCCCCTTGTCTAACAAGGTTCTTTTACAACCATTCCTAGTATATAAAGGGTTAAAATGAGCTTTGCATTGTTTTTTAAGTCAGCGAACCACTCGCTTTTACAGTACCGAGAAGGTGCAACACTTGAATGCAGACCCGCATGTGGACTGCATACATGTATGTAAACAGCGATTCCACCACACATGTGAGGCATCACATGAACAGCAGAGTGAGGACCATAATTCCTGGTTGACCCTAAACTGATAACTATAAAGACCTTTAAAGCATTGCCTATTGAAAATATTTATTATTTATTATATATTTCCATGTGACAACACTGAAGAGATTACACTTTGTTACAATGTAAAGTAGTGAGTGTACAGCTTGTATAACAGTGTAAATTTGCTGTCCCCTCAAAATAACTCAACACACAGCCATTAATGTTTAAACCGCTGGCAACAAATGTGAGTGCACCCCTAAGTGAAAATGTCCAAATTGGGCCCAGTGAACCATTTTCCCTCCCCAGTGTCATGTGACTCGCTAGTGTTACAAGGTCTCAGGTGTGAATGGGGAACAAGTATGTTAAATTTGGTGTTATTGCTCTCACTCTCTCATACTGGTCACTGGAAGTTCAAAGGAATGGCAAAGAACTCTCTGAGGATCTTAAACAAAGTATTGTTGCTCTACATAAAGATGGCCTATATGGCTATAAGAAGATTGCCAAGACCCTGAAACTGAGTGGCAGCATGGTAGCCAAGACCATACAGTGGTTTAACAGGACAGGTTCCACTCAGAACAGGCCTTGCCATGGTCGACCAAAGAAGTTGAGTGCACGTGCTCAGCATCATATCCAGAGGTTGTCTTTGGGAAATAGACGTATGAGTGCTGCCAGCATTGCTGCAGAGGTTGAAGGGGTGCGGGTCAGCCTGTCAGTGCTCAAATCATACGCCACACACTGAACCAAATTGGTCTGCATGGCTGTCATCCCAGAAAGAAGCCTCTTCTAAAGATGAAAGCCAGCAAACAGTTTGCTGAAGACAAGCAGACTAAGGACATGGGTTACTGGAACCATGTCCTTTGGTCTGATGAGACCAAGATAAACATATTTGGTTCAGATGGTGTCAAGCGTGTGTGGCGGCAACTAGATGAGGACTACAAAGACAAGTGTGTCATGCCTACATTCAAGCATGGTGGTGGCAGTGTCATGGTCTGGGGCTGCATAAGTGCTGCTGGCACTGGGGAGATACAGTTCATTGAGGGAACCATGAATGCCCACATGTACTGTGACATACTGAAACAGAGCATGATCCCCTCCCTTCGGAGACTGGGCCGCAGGGCAGTATTCCAACATGATAACGACCCCAAAAACACCTGCAAGACAACCACTGCCTTACTAAAGAAGCTGAGGGTAAATGTGATGGACTGGCCAAGCATGTCTCCAGACCTAAATCATATTGAGCACCTGTGGGGCATCCTCAAATGGAAGGTGGAGGAGCGCAAGGTCTCTAATATCCACCAGCTCTGTGATGTCGTCATGGAGGAGTGGAAGAGGACTCCAGTGGCAACCTGTGAAGCTCTGGTGAACTCCATGCCCAAGAGGGTTAAGGCAGTGCTGGAAAATAATGGGGGTCACACAAAATATTAACACTTTGGACCCAATTAGACATTTTCACTGAGAGTTGTACTCACTTTTGTTTCCAGCGTTTTAGATATTAATGGCTGTGTGTTGAGTTATTTTGAGGGGACAGCAAATTTACACTGTTATACAGACTGTACACTCACTACTTTACATTGTAGCAAAGTGCCATTTCTTCAGTGTTGTCACATGAAAAGATATAATAAAATATTTACAAAAATGTGAGGGGTGTACTCACTTTTGTGAGATACTGTATATTATTTTTTCAACAGTTTTGACGAATTGTTTGGTCTGGTTTCCAGTCATCTTGAGAGACAGAACACATCCTATCGGAGGAGTATCTCACCAACTCAAAGACTGATTATCACCCTAAGGTAAACAATATTTTTGGCAATACACAATTGTATGATTTAGTACACTATTTGCACAAATGTAGGGGTTTTAGAGCCTTATCATAAAGTATATAATAAAATATTTACAAAAATGTGAGGGGGTGTACTCACTTTTGTGAGATACTGTATATACAATTTGATCCCCTGCTGAGTTTGTATGTTTGCCCACTGACAAAGAAATGATCAGTCTATAATTTTAATGGTAGGTTTATTTTAACAGCGAGAGACAGAATAAAAACAATAACATCCAGGAAAAATGCATTTCAAAAAAGTCATAAATTGATTTGCATTTTAATGAGTGAAATAAGTATTTGATCCCCTATCAATCAGCAAGATGTCTGGCTCCCAGGTGTCCTTTATACAGGTAACTAGCTGAGATTAGGAGCACTCTCTTAAAGGTAATGCTCCTAATCTCAGCTTGTTACCTGTATAAAACACACCTGTCCTCAGAACCAATCAATCAGATTCCAATTTCTCCACCATGGCCAAGACCAAAGAGTTGTTCAAGGAAGTCAGGGACAAGACTGTAGACCTACACAAGGCTGAAATGGGCTACAAGACCATCGTCAATCAGCTTGGTGCCATTCTTCGCAAATGGAAGAAACACAAAATAACTGTCAATCTCCCCCCGGTCTAGCTCTTCATGCAAGCTCTCACCTTCTGGAGTTTCAATGATCCTGAGAATGGTGAGGAATCAGCCCAGAACTACACAGGAAAATCGTGTCTATGATCTCAAGGCAGCTGGGACCATAGTCACAAGAAAACAATTGATAACACACCACGTTGTGAAGGACTACGCCATGAAGGATTGAAATCCAGTAGCGCCCGCAAGGTTCCCTTGCTCAAAAAAGCACATATACAGGCCCATCTGCAGTTTTATCATGAACATCTGAATGATTCAGAGGAGAGGGGTGAAAATGTTGTGGTCAGATGAGACCAAAATCAAGCTCTTTGGCATCAACTCAACGCCATGTTTGCAGGAGGAGGAATGCTACCTATGACCCCAAGAACACCATCCCCACTGTCAAACATGGAGCTGGAAATGTTATGCTTTGGGGGTGTTTTTCTGCTAAGGAGACAGGACAATTTCACTGCATCAAAGGGACGATGCATGGAGCCATGTACCCTCAAATTTTGGTAAGAACCTTCCCTTTGTCAGGGCATTGAAAATGGGTCGTGGATGGGTATTCCAGCATGATAATGACCCAAAACACACAGCCAAGGAAACAAAGGAGTGGCTTAAGAAGAAGCACATTAAGGTCCTGGAGTGCCCTAGCCACTCTCCAGACTTTAATCCCATAGAAAATATGTGGAGAGAGCTGAAGGTTCGAGTTACCAGACGTCAGCCTCAAAGTCTTAATGACTTGCAAGAGGAGTGGGACAATATCCCTCCTTAGATGTGTGCAAACCTGGTGGCCAACTACAAGAAACATCTGACATCTGTGATTGCCAACAAGGATTTTTGTAAGTACTAAGTCATGTTTTGTGAAGGGGTCAAATACTTATTTCACTCATTAAAATGCAAATCAATTTATACATTTTTTTAAATGCATTTTTATGAATTATTTTGTTTCTCACTGTTAAAATAAACCTACCATGAAAATGATAGAATGATTATTTATTTGTCAGTGGGCAAAACGTACAAAATCGGCAGGGGATCAAATACTTTTTTCCACTCGCTGTATATGTATATTTATTGATTATGATTGTCCACTCCATCTAGGGGACGCGATGCAGTATTTTCCTGATTGAGGTATTTTAGGAAAATATGACTTTATGGCCACTAGATGGAACAGACAAATATAATGGTGATTATTCGTGACAGCTGGGCAAATGCTTGAGGCCACGGACATACATTTTTTTATAGAAAAAAGAACAAGTAAGTGCTCAGTGAAAAAAACACTGGCACAAAAAGGTGAATATACAATCCTTCAAAGAAAACTTTGGTTGTACAACAAGCGGTCGTATGACTGTTGTACCATGTTTACAGAGAAGTTGGTCCATAAGATGATCATCTCTTATGGCACTGGTTCCATATAGGTATGAGTGTCATCAGTCCGCATCCAGGATGAAAAGACAGTGATCAATCCTCATCACCCCTGGTGGGATGAATACTGTGTAAAAAGCTCACCAGAAGCCAAGGAGAAAGGTAAGTGATGATGAACTTCTGGAGTGTTGCTGTACATTTAGGAAGCAGAGGGCTGCTGTCTGTGTACCTTCCTCTATTGAGCGGACAATGCTGTTTCTGAAATCCCAAGCAGCTTTGTGCTGGTTTTCCCCAGGGCTGGCTGACAAAGGGGTTCCTGCATCAACACTGTCTGTGTTGATGGGGGAATCAAGCAATTTTTTTCGCTCCGTGCATGGCCGACCTTAGCATCAGTTAACATACACTGAAAAAGCACATATTCGCTTCCATGTACAATGCTGGTAAGCATGCTGCACATTGATCCTAGTGCACTGCACCATTGTCTAACAATGCACCTACTTCATTACACAGCATAAGAATGCAGGTACAGTAAAAAAAAAAAATAATGAATACACATCTTGTTACAGGTAAATAAACGTGCATTTATTATTTTATTTATTTTATTTACTATGAGCCTACAAAGCATTGCACCCGTGATCAGCAGATCTGGTGCAATGCCAGGCTCTTGCAGACTGTCTGTGTAAGCTGTCTGCTCGTACCTTGTAGAGGCAGGCAGTCACACAATGACAGAAAGCACTAAGGAACGACCTAGAGTGCTCAACAGGGCCCTGGTAGGTCATTGAGAAATATAACCTGATAGCCAGTTTTCACATTCATAGATCTCTGTGAATTAATGATGCAGCGACGGAGCCCCTCACTGGCCACTGTCACAACGGGGAATCGGGGGGGGGGGTAACTTTGCCGATGCTACAGTAACATGTTACACCCTGAATATGGGTGTAGCATGTAACATGTTATGAAAGGTGACCAGCTGCCGCAGTTATACTGTGGCAGGTTGGCATGGCTGCGTAAATCGCCGTCATTGTAAAGCTGCCACTTTAAGACCTATAGGCGATGCTGGAACTGATGTGCGTGGCCAGCGGCCGCGATGTCCGCTAGCTACCTGCGATCACTCCATACGGAGATGGAAGGGAGATCTGTCAATTTAAACAGATGGATCTCCGTTCTGTCAGGGAAGTAGAGACAGATCTGCTGTTCCATGTAATACAGAACAGCTATCTATCTCTACTTCCTGTCAGCTCAGCCCCCACACAGTTAGAAATACTTCCCTATGGAACATTTAACCCCTTGATCGCCCCCTAGTGTTAACCCCTTCCCTGCCAATGATAATACACAGTAATCAGTGGCTAATTTTAGTTCTGATCGCTGTATAAATGTCATTGGTCCCAAAAAAGTATCGCAGTCCCGCTAAAAATCACAGATCGCCGCCATTACTAGTAAAAAAAAATAATAAATAATAAAAAATGCCATAAATCTATCCCTTATTTTGTAGATGCGATAATTTTTGCGCAAACCAATCAATATACGCTTATTGCTATTTTCTTTTTACTAACAATATGTAGAAGAATACATATTGAGAGGCGTGGCTAGCCGGCGACAGTGACGGTCGCACACTAGGAGAGCTCCGGGCCTCGGGACACATAGCATCGTTTACCCAGCGAAGGGTGAGAGCACATTATGCCAGAAGACACACCATTCACCGCACCACCTGCCGAGCAGCGAAAAAGAAGCTCGCAGCGAGCGGCTCCACAGAAGCTGACCGACCTCTTCTCGGCCAAGCATAACAAGGGAGCCCAAGATGGCGGAGTCCCCTCACTACAGGCCGCACGAGACACGGAGCTGTCACAAAGCTCGGATTCATCTACATCCTCGGTATGTACAGCACTATACCGACAGAACACAGGAGAACCCACACACACCCCTCCTGATAGCCCCACAACTCGCAGCCCAGCGAAGGCAAAGAAAGCCAGACAGTATAGAGACGCAGGGGACACAGGGGAAGAGTCAGACATGGAGGAAGAACAACCACAAGCACAGGCCCCGCAGCCTTCCCTAGAGCAATTCCCCTCCTCATCTCACCCAGTCTCGGTCTCTGATTTGAAAGAGATGCTAATCTCCCTGAGAGACTCTATGCACTTTGAAATGAAAAAAGCACTAACCCCCATTA
>BLSH010107290.1:17882-43158 GCA_018402905.1 Glandirana rugosa
CGAACAGACGGGTACTGTTTCGGATGAACCAGTCCCAAATAATTTAAACCTCACTGAAATCGATCAGCCAATAACCGACTAGCTAAAGTCACTCCAAATTTAATAAACCCTGACCAAGTAGGCTTTGTCATGGGCAGACAAGCCCCCGATGGCACTAGACGAATGCTTAATCTACAAAAAATCGTGGAGAACCGCAAAACCCCAACGGCCTTCATAGCCTTAGATGCCGAGAAGGCATTTGATAGAGTACATTGGGGATACATGTCAGAGACTCTATCAAAATTCGGAATATCCGGCTTTATTAAATCGGCTATCTCCGCACTTTATACATTCCCATCAGCACAAATTTATACAGCATCAGTGTTATCAGAGCCTTTCTATATTACGAATGGTACACGCCAAGGCTGTCCCCTGTCCCCAATTATTTTCACATTGGTAATGGAACCCTTGGCGGAAGCTATAAGGAGCTCTCCAGCTATCCAAGGAGTTGAGATAGGCAGTAAACAATATACTATAGGACTATTCGCTGACGACGTCATACTCACTTTAACCAAACTCGAACAATCGATTCCTGCTGTAAATAAAATTATACAGAAATTCGGAGAAGCATCCTACTATAAAATTAATATAACAAAATGTCAAGCCTTACCGTTAAATCTCAACCATAAAATAAAGACGAAGATGAAAGACATTTTCCCTTGTCTATGGGAGGCTACATCCATCCAATACTTGGGCATACAAATTACTGCCTCTGCCAGAGATCTATACGACGCAAACTACAAATCCTTATTAAATTCTATCCAAACTGAATTATCCAAGCTAAATACACAATACCTATCTTGGCTTGGCCGAGTAGCCACTTTCAAAATGATGATTCTACCTAAAATATTATATATTTTCCGAGCGGTACCAATCCCATTACCCACCATATTTTTTACCAAGATTAACTCCCTAAACCTAAAGAGGTTTATATGGAAGGGTAAAAAAGCACGAGTAGCCTTTTCCATAATGACCAAACATAAGAAAAAAGGAGGAATGGCAGTCCCCTCATTGATAGATTATTATAGAGCAACATTATTAGACCAACTTAAGGCATGGCTAGATTATCAATCTCCCAAACCATGGGTAACAATAGAGAAATATATGCTTAAAAATAAGTGCCTAGATTTGGCAGTACTCCTTGAGACTAAATAGAGAGATCACCCAAATACATTTATCCAAAGCTCCTCTACAAATATTTGAACACCTAATCCCTGGGTTATCAGTCACTCCCTGGTTAGCACTGGGACATACAACCTGGGACACGGTCCCAGCAGAACTTAAAAAAAAAGACTCATTTAAGTCCCTACAAATAAACCATTTACTGAACTCACCTAACACAACTACTCTAAGAATTAACCAACCCATCTGGGACTTCTTTCATAATGTCACACAGAAGAAAGCAGGTATATCATATATATATGCCATAATGCAAACAGACATTCCCTTTAAACAAACCCAAGCAATCCAAAATTGGGAAAGGGACCTTGGGAATACATATACTGAACAACAATGGGAAAAAGCCATACAAAGTGCCACGAAAGCAACACACTGCGTACTACATTGGGAAAACTGCTTTAAATTAACATACAGATGGTACCTAACCCCCGTACGACTAGGACGGATATACCCTAACTCTCCTACAGAATGCTGGCGCAAGTGTGGGCAAAAAGGTCATTTATTACACATTCTGTGGCAATGTCCAATAATTACTACCTTTTGGGAATTCATATTTGAAACGATCTCTAAAGTAGCGAACAAAACTGTCCCCCCTACTCCGGACCTAGCTATCCTAAACTTAACAATAGAGCAATTTTCCCCACAAATCAGACAAGTAATAACACATATCCTATACGCAGCCAGATTATCTATAACAAAAAATTGGAAAAAAGAGCTACCCCCCTGTTCTTCAGAGGCCATAGTAAGAATAAAACTACAATATGAATACGAATTGGTGTTCGCAAGAATAAACAACACAGAGGAGAAATACCTCCAGGCCTGGCAAAGCTGGAAGGCAATCTTTTAAAACAATAACCCAACCACTCTGAATAAGAAATCCCAATGACATAATCAAATTATACCCAGAACTCATGGGTATGAGCTCTCCACAATAGGAGACCTAGCGACACCTTCCTAGTTTTATACCCTGGTACATTAGTTATCTTGTTGATGTTATATTTTTAATAGCTATATATACAAGAGGGTAACATCCATTCATCCCGCCTAGTAAGATACTAACAGACAATGTATTAACTATAAAGACAGTCACTTATTAGCCTGCACACAGTATGAACCCAATGGGGTGGCAGGCTCTTCCCAGTGAGAGAGGGAAGCCAATCCAGTGAAGATACCAGATGTCATATAATGTTTGCAACTAGAGATTTTATGATGTGATTTTTGTGAGATGAAATGGATGTATCTTATGCTATGTATAATTCTTTGTTGAATTTTTGTCATACCCTTACAAAATCAATAAAAACTTAAATTAAAAAAAAAAAAAAAAAAAAAAAGAAGAATACATATTGGCCTAAACGGAGGAAGAAATGTGCTTATTTTAAATTTTTGGGATATTTATTATAGCAAAAAGTAAAAAAAATGTTTTTTATTTCAAAATTGTTGCTCTTTTTTTGTTTATAGGGCAAAAAATAAAAACCGCAGAGGTGATCAAATACCACCAAAAGAAAGCTCTATTTGTGGGGAAAAAAGGACATCAATTGTATTTGGGTATAACATCGCACGACCGCACAATTGTCAGTTAAAGCGACGCAGTGCCGAATCACAAAAAGTGCTCTGTTCAGGAAGGGGGTAAATCCTTCCAAGGCTGAAGTGGCTAATGGCAGTTAAAGGTTGAAAAAAAATTGCTTGTAGTTTTTTTTTCAATTTTCTCCATCTACTGTGTGAAACCTTTTGATTTTGTCTCTGAAAGATGGCATCATGATTTTTTTTCTTGTTTATAACATAACTGCCTTAGCCCTGCACTATGGCTTTGTGGTTTGTACACAGCACAGTGTGTTACTGAATCAGAACAATCTATGCTTTGTAACTTGTTTTGCACGTGTTTGACAATTTATATATTTATTTATTATTTTAAGTGTATGCCTTATGATGGTTTTGTTGTTTTGCCTCTGGTGTTTGAAATGCTCCAATATTACTGGTACATAATGAACCAGTTGATTTGGTAAAAAATGACCTATTACAAATTTATTCTGGGGTGGAAATCAGTCATGTAAGCCAAGAAATGATGTAAAAGTAAAGTAAACCATTACAGTTGCAATATATGTGATGCTACTGGTGCTGTATCCGAGAGTCATAATGCTCTGTACTTAAACGTACAGCTTTAAGGTGTCCCCAATCATGTTTTTAAATAAATTACATATTTTTTATGTTGCTATTTGAGCCGCTCTAAAGAGGCTGTTCTCTATTGAAAGAATTAGCTTAGAAAATGCCCTTTACTGAAAATAACCGTTTGATTGCATTGATTTTATTGTGGTTTGAATTCTGCATCCAAACTTTGCTAGTTTTCACTGAAAAACCGAACACAGGTATGCTTGGCTCATTACTTTTTAAGAGGGAGTTGTACAATTCATGTTACAGCTTGGAAAAGTCAGATGGAAGATTTCCATGTAACATAGTTCATTTATTAGTAGAAGAGAAAAGGAACTGAATTTTTAGCCAATTATGTGGTCTGAGTTCATTTTTACCTTGGTTATATCTATACTTACCAAGTAGTAATTTCCAAGGTGCGCACGATTAAAAAAGCACATACAGGGTTATTGTGAAAGGTCTTATCCCCGAAATCTAAACAAAAAAATAATATTGTAAACACCAACATTGCTAGCAAAGCCAAGCTCACATTTGGGGACACATATACCATAATTTTGATAAAAAATGTAATATAAATAAGACACTTGGAAAATATCAGCTGGTGCCTATAAAAGGTATAAAGCCAACCTTTGGGGATGTTATTAGTAGATAATCAGTCTTTTGTTCTCATAAATGTATCAGTATCACTTCTGGTGTGAGAATATTGCCAGCATTAGATACTTGAGTATTATATAAAGTTATCCTCTGATGTCAGCATCTAGAACAGGTCCCACAATGTCATAATCAGTAAATAGCAACTTTTGCAGTTTCATAATTATTAATGGACCACTTTAACAGTTTACCAGGAGCAAACAGCAACTAATCATAATTCCAACACAACCTCCTGGGGCACCAATGGTGGAGAAGAGCCTGATACCCAACAGCACCAGGCTGGTACTGAGTGAGAGAACACTGCTGTACAGTGCTGTATATATTTATTTTTAATCATTCAGTAAAATGCTAGATAAGTAACTAACCAAGTAAATTAAAATGAAGAGATTCACATACAGGAGTATGCACCAACAGCTTGCCCTGTCAACTACTCTGCTATATCTGCTACGGACATTACTTTGATTATTTTAATTTGCTCACGATATTTCCTTAAAGTTAAAAAGCAACAGTTCAATGACTTTAACAACATCTCCAAACAGGGGAGGAAATGGATAGTAAATAGGGATGAGGTTCAGGCTCGTCACTACTATGGGTTGGTTATGAATCTCTGGGAAATTTTGCAGACTTGCTGCCAGAAATAAGGAACAGATTATAATGAAACCCATAGCCTTTGCCCTTTCAGCTGAGTCAAAAGAGACAATCTTCTTCTGTAATGGATACAGAAGTGCGTTTTGCAGACAGTTCTGTGTAGGGAGAGATACTGCTCCTTTTTTCTTTTTAATTTTGGCAGCATTACATGCATCCATGACAGCTTGACATTGCTTGACAATTGCTTGCTTATACTGTAAGCTCTACAAGTGGCCAGAATTAAAGAACACATTTCACCCCCATAGCTTTCAATGGGTTTAGCCAAAAAGATCACTGACGTTGAACCTAGAGAAAGACTTGCAGACGCTCTGTGAACTCAACCTAGGCAGATTCACTCATACTAATAGCAAATATGATTTTAAATGGGCACAGGTATGTTTTCATTGTACTAACACAAATGATGGATCATAAAATGTCGTATGGGCATGCTCTACAGTTGTCACATGGTGCATCATTTTCTCTTCCTTAACAAGAAACTTCTTACACAGCTTATAGAAACCTTCACTTATTATAGCCTAATTTCAGTCCAAACATTTTTTCAACCTTATTACTTTGCATCTTATCATCAGAATTGTGAGCTTGACACCCATGTATACAGGCAGCAATAAAAACATATTTTATAGTAGAGTGATTTAGAAGGATTTTTTTGCGTTCTGTGTTCCTACTCCCAATAAATGTCCATGTGACAGAACCGGAAATTTCATTTTTATGGACATAAACAGCATTCCAAATCTGTTACCAAACTCTATTTTATGGGGATGCCAAGTGAAAAAGGTTTCCCTAGAGTTGGGCTGTAATTATTATTTATTGTAATGTAATATATGCATGAGAGCATTTTAATAAAGGTATGTTCAGCCTATTTTAAGGTGACTCTTTCACTATAGGTTTACTTTTCAACTAACCCCAGCTTTTTAAAGTAGAGCATTTTACCTTTCCAGCAACCATCTTCAGTCTACCAACTATGTCACGTTACTGTCCCCTGGTCACGGCAAGCATTCCACATTTCCCACTGTGTAAATACTTGCTCTGCCCACTGCATGCTGTGGTTCCTTCTACCAGCTCATATATTCTGTAGTGATATCCAGCAGGCAGGGCTGGGACAAGGGGTGGGCAGAAGATCCGGCTGCCCTGGGCGCAGCGTGTATTGTAGGGATGAGGGTGACACTAATGCCTTCTACTATAAGGCTGACAGGAGTAGTGACAGTGGCATCACTACTTCTGTCAGTTCAGTTCTGGAAGAGGAATGGAGAGGAGTAGAGATAAAAGAGGAGGTGCGGGCTGTGCTTTCTCCCCCCTCTCCTCATAAGCTTGCATATAATGGGGGGGGGGGTGCAATTTGGCATCTTTGCGCTGGACAATGGATGATCTTATCTTAACACTGCCAAAGAGAAAATCAAGCAGGTATTCAACACACCTGTAAGTATGGAATAGGAGCAGCAAAGCTAGTACATCAAGATGCTAGTTTTGAAGTGACCCTGTTGTGACAGGGTTCATTTAAACATGATTTATAAATACACCATAATATAATTTTAGGGTTTTCTATAAAGCCTTTACATATTGAACAAGTAATAGTGAGGTATAATGATATGACTGTTATAAGTGTATGGCTGATGTTGTTTGGCTGACAACATAATTTATGGCTGTGAAAATGCCACTGTTTTTACTTACTTGTACAGTCAATTGTGTTTTGTCCACAGTGTTCAGGATCATCACACTTTTGACTTCTAAACGAGAAGTGTCCAAAGATATCGCGTAGCTTAGGGACAATGCCTGGCACACTGAGTAGGCACATAACTGGAAGGAAACAAACTGCAGGTTTACAAATTTCCATGAATGGTACACTCCAGACAAAATAACAACTAAAAGAAAGAGTACAATTTAAAAAAAAATAAAAAAAACATGCAATTAAACACTTTCTCTTCCCATGACTTCAGAATACCTATCCTACATAGATCCCAGCATCTTTGCTCTAAATTTTGTTACCACAGTGATTGTTATATTTTATGAAAAGCACTAGATAAATATTAGAATTGTAAAAAAAAGATGGTGCCTATAGAAGGTAAAAAGCTCATCATAGTGCTCCTGTGAATGAAAGATACTGCTGTGATGAGCTTGTCACATATTTGGAAGGAAACAAAATACAGGTTTACTGTTTTCCTTGAATGCTACACTTCTCACAAATATACTTCAGAAAAATGCAATATACTATCTAGAACTCCCATAGAAACTAATGGCATTCTTATCTGCATTCTAAGACACAAACTACTAATCAAACTACAGCTTATTCTATAATGGCTGTGGGAGCTTCAACTTATGCTTATGGTTTAAATTGCCACGTGTCCTACAGGAGCACCATCTTTTCTCACAAGAATTATTTTTTTCATTCTTTAAACCAATTATTAGATCACAGGTAAATGACTATTAGAGGTGTCCTTTTCTATGTGCTTCATTCTGTTCTCATTTTAGATGATGGTATTTCCTATGTTCTACCCAGTGGGTGCCCATGAACCATACAAAGACAAAATATGCATATTAATAGATCAAACAATTAAATAAAGCAACTGAGACCTACTTACTTTTTGCCTTCTGGGTGTAGTCAAAGCCCGCATTTTCTATTTGTTTGTAGAAGGCACACCTATCATCGGCAAAACTGCCAATCGCCAGAGATACCAGGAGAAGTGCATAGATAACCTTCATCTTGAGAGTGATAAAAAAGGGCACTAGAACTATTCATATATATATAAACTGAAGCAGAGGTGACAATACGCTGTGTACATGCCAACAAAAACAATAGGTACCAGCCCCTAAGGTAACAGAAGGGCATGTCATTGTTTTAAGTTCATTGAAAATACTTAGGTACCTTTTTTTACAAGTAGAACAGAATAGAATGTATTTGTAAGTTAAACAAAAAAAAAACAATATGTTGGTGGTTGGCCTTTACCTAATACTATTTTTCCTAATGGATCATGCGCTGATGGGGTCAATCTAAAGTCACTAAAAAAGAAAACATCCATGACTCCAGGAAGCCCAGGATGATAAGAGCAAAAGACCAAATAATCTACAATTTCTCTAGGGCCACTTTGGCTCTGCAGCATATTTACCAGTAGTGTCATAGCTAATTTTTGGACATTGGGGATGCTACCAATGCCCAAAGTACACAGGATGTGTGTAGCATGCCCTGTCCTTTTCCCCCATTGCCAACCCTACACCCCTGTGTTCATTAGCAATTCCCAACTGTCAAAATGACAGCTGAGATTTGTTTTCTACATACAATAGCTATTATAGCTTGTGCTGTGAAAAAAGTGTCTTGAAACAACATTTATAAACACTGCTCAGATGTGAGATAGAGAGATATAAAGTAAGGCAGGCCATACATTATACAATTGATGGAAGGAGTTCCTCCCTTTGTGCTATTCTATTCTGACAGTAGAAGGTTTCCTAGCTATAGCTGCCGGCATTGATCAAAGGAAAAAAACCCACAGGCCCCGAAATCAATTGATAGATCAGCTTCGGTACAATCAGCCTGCCCATAGATGGATTTAAATCCAGCCTGTTGCTGCTCAGCTGAATTTTGATCCATCTATGGCTGCCTTAACATTGTTACTTTTGTATTTATTTTGTTCCATTCATCTACAGATCAAAGGGATGAGCCTTGAACTGATATAATTAGAGTTGTGCGAGCCCGAACTGTAAAGTTCAGGGTCCGTACCAAACTTTGGGGTGTCCGTGACCTGGACCCGAACCCGGACATTTGAAAAAAGCTGGAGTCACTTAGTGCTGCATGTCACATGCTCTCTGGGTAGTGTAGGGAGAGGATGCTGCCGGCGCTCTGAGGGACAGGTTGCAGATATAATAACATCTCATCCTGCATTACAGAACGATCTGATTGTGGACTAGGTAGAGATTACTACTACTGCTTTTAGGGACAGATTGCAAATCTCATCCTGCATTACAGAACGATCTGACTGGACTATTGTTCTAAAATCATCTTCTAGTTCTTTAGGGTCAGGTTCCTGCTGTTGCTGTAAGGGACAGATTATTGTTCTAAAATCATCTCCTACTCCTATAGGGTCAGGTTCCTGCTGTTGCTGTAAGGGACAGATTATTGTTCTAAAATCATTTTACTTCCTTTTGCAGCCCTCTAGCACTTTCCAGGACTTTTTTACAGTCATTTTTGTGCCGAAAAGTTCAGGTCCCCATTGACTTCAATGGGGTTCGGGGTTCAGGGTAAAGTTCGGGTCAAGTTCGGTACCGAACCTGGACTTTTTCCCGAAGTTCGGCTGAACCCACCGAACCCGAACATCCAGGTGTTTGCTCAACTCTAGATATAATGCCTGACAAGTAAATTTTTTTTTTTTTTTCATAAACTTTGCTCCTATTTAACCCCTTTATTAACCCTTAGTTTACTCTAATCAGCTGTATCCAGTAGAAACTCTTCATCCATGCCGTGTCATATACCAATGACACACAGTAGCCTTAGCGGTAATCCCGAGTGTGGCTTGGGGTGAGTTTTCCCTACCAAAAGCCGTAACCCTGAGTCACACTCGGGATCGCATCGCAGGATCCAGACAAAGTTACTTACCTTGTCCCCTGGATCCTGTGATGTCCCCCCACTGTGTCCTCAGGTGGAATCTTTCGCTCGATGCCTCTGGTTTTCCGTTCCGTCTCCGTTCTCTGCGAGCATCGCGCCTCATGGGGGCGGAGCACGGCGGCAAATTCAAAAAGTGAAACACACAGTAAACATACAGTACACTGTAATCTGTAAGATTACATTACTGTATCCAATCATTTCACATCCCTTTTGTCCCTCGTGCTTTGCCCAGTGCCCTGCATGCACTTTTATATTATATATGTCATTCTTTCTGCCTGGAAACTTGAGAATGTCCATGGCATAAAAAAGCGTCCCTTTATGTCAAAAGTGGTTTTTGATCAGCTAGCGAACAGCGATAGTAAATAAGAATCATTTGCAGAATTGAGTGATACTGATTTTTGGGGAAATTTATCATCAGACACTGAAAGTGACGACAGCGACAATTCTGCAACTGAGCAAATTTCAATGTTTTTGATTTGATGACATTATTGAATACATTTTATTACTATTACGTTATTATTTTTGATAATTATTTATAGTTATTTTATTATAATTTATGATTTCGTTGTTTCAAACTTTATCATACCCGGGATGTCTACTAGACTTTTGTTTGGACAGATTTAAGTGAGTTATTCCTAATAATTATAAGCCTATAATATAAAACGCCAAATTTCTATATGAAACAATGTACCGCTTTGAGACACAAAAATCTGACATAATCATACAGCCAGGGAGGGCAATCGTACATTATAAATATACAGCATGCAACATCTGGGATTACCCTCCATGCCCTCTTAGTTTGGATCAACTCACCAAATACAAATAACATTTAAATTATAAAAGGTGTTATAGTGCTTTACCCAAAGGCCAATATACACCTCCTTCAGCCATTCTGTACTCCCCAAGGTGCATTTAACCACCAGCACATTAGGGCGCATTCACACGTGAAGTTGAGGGGCAGTAAAACCCTGTGGTTGAACCACACTTTTACTCAAACCTCTACCCCCTTTAGCTGCAGAGGCAGCAATTTTGGTGAGCACTACGTGCACATGGTTGCAGCGCACTAGTGTATGGATCAAGAGGTTAAAGTAGGCTGTGAGGAGGCAATACAATGCCTCCTTGCCACCTGTCAAGTGCTCTCTGAAGAGCGATCTGAACACAGATAGCTCTTCGACCACTGCTAGTGTGAACAAGCCCTTACACAGTGAAAAAAAACTGAAGAATCTCCATAATGTAAAAGTTTTCCTTTATCATTGCATTAAAACAGGGTAAACCACTCAGAGAATGAGGAACGTAGTCTCCATATGTGCTGACGTCACTGGTCTTGATCTGTTTAGGTTCGCTGGTGGTTAATGGTCTTTTGAGGAGGATGTATTGGCTGATGGAGATGTATATTACCATTTAGTGAAGGTGTTAAGACCTTTTTTGATTTAAATTCATCTGTATTTGGTGAGTCGATACAAACCAAGGGGGCATGGAGGTGTTAAAGGAGATCTACAGTCACAGCACACACTCTCATTTACTAACATCAGCATTGTAATAACAATACAAACAATAGTTATTATTGACAATCCAAAATATGCTTACTTGAAAAATCACCTCTTAAGCCATAATTACTGCCTGTTAGACATGTGCAGAATGAAAAAATTAGTTTCATTTCATTTCGTTTCAATTCGTTATTTACACAAATTTGTTTAGTTTAATTTGTTTAACCCGTTTAATTCCTTTTCGGAATTTGTTTCATTTATTTGTATTTGAATCGATTCAAATTTTCAGAACTCAAAATCGAATCGATTCAAATCATTTTTGGATCAGTTTTGAATAGTTTTCGAATTCAAATAGTTTTCCAATTTCCAAAGAGAATCAAATAGAATAGAAAATAAAGGAATGGAATATAAAAAATATAATATAATATAATATAACAGAAAATAAAAGAATATAATATAATAGAGTAAAACAGAACAATATAGATTAGTAAATAAAAGAATAGAATAGAAACAAATAGCATAAAATAAAAAAAGAATAACATAAAATAGAAATAATAAAACCATCGCCTGAAATTCGAACAGAAAAGAATAGAATGGAAAAAAATATAATTCAAAAAAACAATAGAATAGAATAGAAATTTGAATTTAAATAGAATAGAAACGAATAGATTAAAATAGAATAGAAAATAACAGAATAGTGTAGAAAAAAACAACAGAATAGAATAGAAAGAATATAACCATCTTCCTATTCTAATCTATTATTTTCTATCCAGTTCAAATTCGAATTGATTCTATTTGAGTTTTGGGAAAATGTTATATTATTTCTATTCTATACTATTCCATCCTATTCTATTGTTTTTCTATTTGTTTATTCTATTCTATTCTATTTTATATTCTATTCCTATTTTATTCTTTTCTATTCTATTCTGTTCTATTCAAATTCATTCTATTCCAAATTCCAATTTTGGAAGATGGTTCTATTCTGTTCTGTTGTTTTTTTCTATACAATTCCATTATTTTCTATTCTATTCAAATTCTAATTGATTCTATTTGAATTTTGGGAAATAGTTATATTCTTTCTATTCTATTGTTTTTTTTAAATTCTATTCTTTTCTATTCTATTATAGTCTATTCTATTCTTTTTTTCTATTCTATTCTTTTTTAATCTTTTCTTATGTATCCAAATTCGAATTTATTCTATTTGAAATTCGGATTTCATAAGATGGTTATATTCTTTTTATTTTATTCAATTCTTTCTTTATTCTATTCCATTCTTTTCATCTCTATTCTATTATATTATATTCTTTTATTTTCTGTTGTATTCTTTTCTATTATTTTATATATTTTTATATTTTATTCCTTTATTTTCTATTCTATTTTATTCTCTTTGGAAAGTGGAAAACTATTTGAATTTGAAAACGATTCAAATTTAAAAACTATTCAAATCTGAAAACTATTTTGAATTCAAAAATGTTTCTAATTCGAAATTAACTCAAAAACTATTCAAATCGATTTGAAAACTATTCAAACCGATTCTAATTCAAATTAACTCAAAAACTATTCAAATCGATTTGAAAACTATTCAAACCGATTCTAATTCAAAATTCCATTCAAAATTTTTCCCCCCGTTATTTCAGATTCGTTGAAATTTAGTGCTATTGTAATTGGGAAATTCAAATACATCCGAATTTCCAAAAAAATGAAAATTCATGCGAATTTCAATTTGGAACGAAATTAATTGCATATGTCTACTGCCTGTCTGCCTACCATCTCTTTCCAGAAAGCCCTGGATTACCTGCATACTTTGCAGCTTCTCCCTCCTCTGTTTACTTTCCATTTGTAAGGACTACATATCCTATGGTACCTTGCTACCTGCAGGCAGTGATTCCTGTACTTACTGCGCCTCCTGAAACTCCTCCTCTCAACACCTCTGTAAGCTCTATGAAATGAGCCAGCACCTGCAGGCTCTATGAAATGTGTGACACAGCAGTGCCCACTCACAGGACATAGTGAATATGTGTCACAGAATCAAAGGAAGTAAATGTTTGAAGATCTTCAGAAAGTACATTTACAAATTTCATGATCATTCAGATTAATAGGGGTAGGCTAGAAATAATTAAAAAAACAATGTGGAAATTAATATATGATTTTACATTTTCACCATAGGTACCCTTTAAATACAATAGGGGTGTGAATGAGATTAAGGAGGAAAGAATTTTCGTTCTGAAAGATCAAGTACACGGGGCCTTAAATCCAATGTCTTTGTCACGTCCTGTGAGCTGAACAGATAGCAAAACACTTCTGTTTTTTTCTGATATAATTTACTAATCACATCATCCCCTCACCCCCATGTAATAGAGATGGACAAAGACAGAAATGTTTGAAGTCCAGCCTGAGTGACAACTGTGGCTCCATTCACAGAAGAAGTGGAAGAGTGAGTCCAGTCACCCAAGGACAAGAAGTGTGAAATGTGGCATACAAGCATGAATCTTTTGGCATACGGGGGATTGGAAGGTTTAAATTATCTGGAGTCACTGACAAATCTACAAGCCTTGTCAATACTATTAAGTCAGCATAGACCAAAGTATCCAAGGAACTATTCAAGCACCTTGTTGAGCCAAAATCACAAAAAAATTCTGCTTATTCTGAAGGCAAAGGTGGGTTCTGTCTGAGAACAAATAGATGTACCTAATAAAGTTACAAATAAGGGGTTAGACAAGCTCCACAAAAATGAAAGTGCATGTGAAAAAAGGATTTCCCTTCTTTTCAGGTCTAGAGTAGGGTGACCAGACATCCCCAGTATCCGGGGACAGTCCCCGGACTGAGGACACCGTCCCCAGACCAAGCCTGTCCCCAGATTTGTCCCGTCAGGCAGGGGCAGTGCTAGTGGGTGCTTTCTCAACAGCAACCCCTATAAATGCATCCACACAAAAGGCTTTGCAAATTTGCATCAACTCAACCTGGATCGATGCAAACTTGGCAAGCAATGAGGCTAAGCATGGACTTGATGTGCAGGGGTACAGCCATAGAAGCTGATACTCTTCTTCTAGTTCTGGCTACACAGTCTCACAGAGTGGCAGAGTGATATTCTGTGAGGCACAGAACCTGCATGGCTCTCTCACACAAGTGGAGGGAGGGGGTGGGTGCTGTGCGCAGTCTGGCTGCAGCTTGTATACAGGAGATCTGGAGAGCGAGGAGGGAGGCTCACATTCCTATGGAATTCCCCAATGTACAGAGATCGATTGAGGTAAACTGTTCCTAATCCTGCAGCTTAGAAGTTTGCTCTGCAATCATTTCAGTTTAATACTACAGCCTGGCTGTGCTCTGTATAGTTTCCCCTATGTGGACTCAACAAGCAAGGATAGATCATGTATTACTGCTGTTGGGTGCTGACCATTACATGTAAAGTATGTGCCCCTGAACACACTTTGTGTAATGCGCTGCTGAGCCCTGCATTCTGTAGGTAACGCATTGCTGAGCCCTGCATTCTGTAGGTAACACACTAATGAGCCCTGCATTCTGTAGGTAATGCACTGCTGAGCTCTGCATTCTGTAGGTAATGCACTGCTGAGCCTTGCATTCTTTATGTAGCGCGCTCCTGAGCTCTGCATTCTGTAAGTAACGCGCTGCTGAGCCCTCTATTTTGTATGTAAAGCACTGCTGAGCCCTCTATTTTGTATGTAAAGCACTGCTGAGCCCTGCATTCTGTAGGTAAAGCACTGCTGAATCCTGCATTCTGTAGGTAAGGCACTGCTGAGTCCTGCTTTCTGTAGGTAAAGCACTGCTGAGCCCTGCATTCTGTCGGTAAAGCACTGCTGAGCCCTGCATTCTGTAAGTAAGGCACTGCTGAGCCCTGCATTCTGTAGGTAACGCACTGCTGAGCCCATGCATTCTGTAGGTAACACACTGTTGAGCCCTGTATTCTTTATGTAGTGTGCTCCTGAGCCCTGCATTCTTTATGTAACGCACTCCTGAGCCTTGCATTCTTTATGTAGCGTGCTCCTTAGCCCTGCATTCTATATGTATTGTGCTACTTAGCCCTGCATTCTTTATGTAGCGTGCTACTTAGCCCTGCATTCTTTATGTAGCGTGCTCCTTAGCCCTGCATTCTTTATGTAGCACGTTACTTAGCCCTGCATTCTTTATGTAGCGTGCTCCTTAGCCCTGCATTCTTTATGTAGCACGTTACTTAGCCCTGCATTCTTTATGTAGCGTTCTCCTTAGCTCTGCATTCTTTATGTAACACACTCCTGAACTCTGCATTCTGTAAGTAGCGCACTCGTGAACTCTGCACTGTTTTTTCTCTATCTTATCTTCTTAACATTTGGTAGTCATATCCCAAAAAATTCTAAGAAGTATCTTTTTTTTTTATCTCATGGAGGAAATGTGAGAAATAACGTATATATATCATACAATCATTTCATAAACACGTACCACATACACTGCATACATAATTTGAGGAAAATATGCTTATGAAATAGTTTACTATTTGCCAATAAAAAAAAATATGTCCCCGAATTTCATTTTAAAAATCTGGTCACCCTAGTCTACAGACAGAACTGGAAGTAAGAGGATAATGAGTGAAAATCTCCACCAGCAACACAGACAAAAGTAAAAACCCCAAAAAGGTCTTTAACCTCTCACTACTCTGTCCAAACCTAAAAAATGGTTTATATACACGTTCATACTATTACTAAAATGCTCACCTATTTCACTTTCAATAGATTTTTTATTTCAGAAATGTAAGGTACAAAACATGGCATACGTGAACTTTTTGAAATTGCTAGAAGAAGAAGATAGTAGACACCTAGGATGTAGCTGCCAAGAATGTAAAAACATCTAACAGTATAAATAGCATATTAACCATTTGCTTACTGTCGCACTTTGAATGACAGCTGCCCGGTCATGCAAAATTGTACCCATATGAAATTTGTATAATTTTTTTCACACAAATAGAGCTTTCTTTTAGTGGTATTTAATCACCACTGGGGTTTTTCATTTCTTGCTAACCAAACAAAAAAAGACCAAAAATAATAATAAAAAAAAAAAAACATTTTCATAGTTTGTTTTTCAGATTTTACAAACAGGTAATTTTTCTCCTTCATTGATGTGCACTGATGAGGTTGCACTGATAAGCACTGATAAGGTAGCATTGATGGGCACTGATAGGTGGCACTGATGAGGCAGCACTGGTGAGCACTGATCAGGAGACACTGATGAGGCTGCACTAATATGTGGCACTGATGGGTACTGATAGGTGGCACTAATAGGCGGCACTGATAGGCAGCACTGATGGGCGACACTGATGGGCACTGGTAGGTGGCACTGTCAGGCAGCACTGATAGGTGCCACTGATGGGCAATGATTGGCAGCATTGATGGGCACCAATTGGTGGCACTGGTAGGTGGCAATGGTGGGCACTGCTTAGCCACAGTGTCTGTCAGTGTGTGGGACCGATGTCCCGTTTACATAAGCCGGTAAGCGGCTTATTTATTTCTCCTTGCGCTTTGATGAGCATTGATGGGCACTGATAGGTGGCACTGATGAGGCAGCACTGGTGAGCACTGATCAGGAGACACTGGTGAGGCTGCACTAATAGGTGGCACTGATGGGTACTGATAGGTGGCACTGGTAGGCGGCACTGAAGGGCACTGATAGACAGCACTGATAGCCAGCACAGATGGGCTACACTGATAGGCACTGGTAGGTGGCACTGTCAGGCAGCACTGATAGGTGGCACTGATGGGCAATGATTGGCAGCATTGATGGGCACCTATTGTGGGCACTGGTAGGTGGCACTGGTGGGCACTGCTTAGCCACAGTGGCTGTCAGTGTGTGGGACCAATGTCCCGTTTGCACAAGCCGGTAAGCGGCTTATTTTTTTCTCCTTGCGCTGTCAGCATGAGGGAAAAAAACTGATTACTGGCTTCTGTTTACATCATGTGATCAGCGGTCATTGGCTGACTGCTGATCAGATCTGTGATCAGCCGAGTCCCAAGGACTCGATGATCACAGAGCGCGCCACCAGTGCACCGCAGGGGCCGTGCGGGCAGTGTGAGCACAGGAGGACGTACGTGGATGCCCTCCCAACAATTTAGGCCCACGCTGTAGTCGTCTTTCAGCTATAGGGTGGCCATCGAGTGAGTACTTTGAGTCAAGTGAGTACTAGCACTTCACTGCTATGGAGTTTGCCATGGCTGACCCTCCTTCTCCCATTCTGAGTCCTACTTAGAGACGATTGCAGGAAGTTAATATGAAGAAATAGCCTCTGTATCTATTCTAGCTATATTTAAATATTAAATCCAATGTCTTTGTCACGTCCTGTGAGCTGAACAGATAGCAAAACACTTCTGTTTTTTTCTGATATAATTTACTAATCACATCATCCCCTCACCCCCATGTAATGGAGATGGACAAAGACAGAAATGTTTGAAGTCCAGCCTGAGTGACAACTGTGGCTCCATTCACAGAAGAAGTGGAAGAGTGAGTCCAGTCACCCAAGGACAAGAAGTGTGAAATGTGGCATACAAGCATGAATCTTGAGCACTGATCAGGAGACACTGGTGAGGCTGCACTAATAGGTGGCACTGATGGGTACTGATAGGTGGCACTGGTAGGCGGCACTGAAGGGCACTGATAGACAGCACTGATAGCCAGCACAGATGGGCTACACTGATAGGCACTGGTAGGTGGCACTGTCAGGCAGCACTGATAGGTGGCACTGATGGGCAATGATTGGCAGCATTGATGGGATATTTAAAGTGTTACTAATCCACAACAGTAAAATCAGTCTCTATATCAGTGTTTTTCAATTCCAGTCCTCAAGGCGCACCAACAGGTCATGTATTCAGGCTCTCCATTAGTTTTCCACAGGGGATTTGATCAGTTTCACTGCCTTAGTAATTACCACGGCCGTTTCATCTGAGGGAAATCCTGAAAACATGACCTGTTGGTGTGTCTTGAGGACTGGAATCGAGAAACACTGCTCTATAAGCAGTAAAGCATGCTTGTTATACTCACTGTGGAATCTAAGGGGTTAATCCTCTGCACTGTGTAAAAAGGCTGTTTGATCCTGTCTCTGAGCCTTGGAGGCACTCTGCACATGCCCAGTTTGTTGTGTATTGCTAGAGATTTTTTTTTTACTTGAAAGGGTGCATGTGATCAGCACTGTCCAGACAGAAGGTCAGGGAACCTGCAGCCTCATAGGACAGTCAGAGTAGAATGGAAACTACTCATACAAGCTTTAACCAGATACTGATAGAAGTCATAAGACTGCTATATACTGCAGATGAGAAAAGGTATTTAGCAGTTTATATTTACTAAAATAATTGCATTTTCATGTTCTGTGTATTGTGGGAGACCAGATATAGTGAATTCAGGGTCCTGGGTTTAGTAACACTTTAAAAACATTTTTTTTTTTTTTACCAAAAGTGCAATCCTGAATTAAAAGGTGTTTCTATATATATGCATAAAGTTAAATGTTATTATGCTCTAAATGTAATAAAGGCTAGGATGTACCTTTAATTATAACTTTTATGTGTGGTTTGTCTTATCCAGCCAACTTGTAAGGTGTTGCTTTTTATATTGTTGAGTAAATACTAACATAATGTAGCAAAATTGTGCTTTTCAAACACAAAGCATCAATTGTTAATTGTTCAATTCACTGAAAACAATTGGTGACCTCTTCAGGTATCTCATTGTTCTCACCTCAGGCTATGGAGAATTGTTGGATGTTTGTAGATACGTAACAATAAACAGAATGCATTGACTAAGCTGAAAGCATCCTGGACCAAGTATACCATTGCTTTCATAATATTGAATCACTAGTTTTGCATGGACTTAAAGTGATTGCAAATGATCACCTTGTAAAACTACCCATTCAGTTTAAAATAGAAATGAAATGCAAAACATTTTTGTATAGATATGAAAAAAACATTATAAATACCTTTTCTCCCTTTTCTATAAGTGATCACATTCCCTCTGTTCTCAGCTGCACAAGAGCTGGGGGAGGAGAAGCAGCAGCACACAGAGCTTTCCAGTACATGGCTGTGCAGCGTGGGCATGTCAGGAAAAGTCTGATTATTGGAGGACAGTACGCTCCCATAGCTAGAGAACTGACCGCTCTCCTGCTTAGTGCGGTCAATTTGTAATAGGAAAGCAAGGAGACTGTCAGGAACACCAGGGGTTTCACACAAAGAAAGCAATACAAAGAGAACAGGAGACTTGCTCATACAAGTACATGGTACAGCAGCCACATATCAGGAATATGAAGTGTTGGGGTAACAAACACTTTAAAGATGAACTCTAGAGAAAAATAAAAGACCCACATTAATGCAGCTTGGTAATCATTACATGAACATCGTTAGATATATTTTTAAAATTATAAACAGTGTAAATACCTGAATTTGGCTTGGTATAATCTAATGCAGTTATTGTACAGCAGTGGTTCTCAACTCCGGTCCTCGGGACCCACTAACAGGCCAGATTTTAAGTATTACCTTGGGGAGATACAGACTAGAATCCTGCAATCACTGAGCAGCAAATGATATCACCTGTGATGTATTTCAGTTATCCTGCAAACCTGGCCTGTTACTGGGTCCCGAGGACAGGGATTGAGAACCAATGCTGTACAGCAAGGATAGAGTGTGAGAAGAAGAAAAAGCACACGAGGATAGTCAGTTTATATGCTGACAAAAAGCATGCAGATAGGAGGAGAAATCAGAGAGACCTAGAGATGAGTTCTGGCAGATTTGTGGCAGTGTTGGACAGGTACAGATAAGAATCTATTTTTTTTTTTTTTAATTAGGTCTGGATTAGGGCTGACTATCAACATCACCTAATTGCAGGGAAGGTAGCCAATTTTATCTCAAGTTATCTGACCTCATTGTAATCTGGTCATGCTGACACTCAGTCTTAAAGTGGTAGTAAACCCTCCTATCATTTTCAGCCAAGGAAGCCACCATCTTGGCCTCTGTTTAATCTACAACTGCCATGATGCTGCACATGTGATCAGCTATGACATCAGCCATTGGATGGTTTGACAGTTTGGTTTAGAGCACAACCAATGGGAGCGTTACATTTCCGGCACATGCCAGAAATGTGACTGGTTTTTAACCTGTTAAATGCATGGGTTTACTACCGCTTTAACTCAGGCTACAAAGATCATTTATTCCTAATACCATTACACATTATTATTATAGCCCTGAAGCAGTCCAGTTCCCTTAAAGAGGAAGTAAACCCAGAAGGGATTTACTTTCCTGTATATTCCCCTGTAATGTAGAAGCATAATGGGCTACTATGCATCGCATAGTAGCCCATTATGTGCCACTTACCTGCAAACGAAGCCTGCGATGTCCAGCGCTGTCCCCTGTGCTGGCCGCATCCATCTTCTGCCCCTCTTCCTTGCGGGGCCACGACTCCGGCACTGTGACTGGCTGGAGCCGTGTGACGTCACTCCAGCGCATGCACGCGGGAGCCGCCAGTCACGGCATGGTCACAGTGGAGGAACAGCATGCAGGCCGTTCCTTCGCTGCGCATGTGCTGATATGACTTCAGCACAGCTTCAACACTGCATATCTCCTGAACCATACAGGTTTAGGAGATATGCAGTGCACCTACAGGTAAGCCTTATTATAGGCTTACCTGTAGGTTAAAGTGGTTGTCACAAGTTGACAACCACTTTAAAACACATTGGCTATGTCTGCCATTTATGTTCAAATAAGCAATTCAAACAAATCTCTAAGCAAAATTACTGTTTTTTGGGGTTTTGATTTCGTATGGGTTTTTTTTACTAGGCTCTAATGAGATGAGCTCATCGCTGTGCTGCTTCTCTTTTCACTGTCCAGTCATAGGTTGAAGCAGGTCGAGGTTTTGCAGCAAAAGCTGGTTTTAATTTATCTTTTAGGCTGGGTTCACACTGAAGCCACATGCGGCTCGGAGCAGGAGTCCGATGCGTCCCTGTTCTCTGTTTCAGGGATGGATCAGGGCTGATATTTTCCTGAGCCAAAGACGTACAGGGCTCCTGTGCAAGCCGCAACGCAGATGTGTGAACTGGCTCCATAGACAGCCGGTCACAATCTCCTGTCATGCAAATTGGATGCAGAGAAACCAACATCCAATTCGCACTCGTGTGAACCCGGCCTTAGTGGGCTATATTCTTTTTTATCTTGGTATTTTGGCTGGCTCTGCTTTAACCACTTCAGTCCCAGAAGGATTTCACACTTTAGCGTGGTCGTGCAACGCAAAGAAACTTTGCGTCCTTTTTTCCCCACAAATAGATCTTTCTTTTGGTGGTATTTGATCACCGCTGCGCCATTTCTGATTTCTGAAAAAAGAGCAACAATTTTGCAAGAAAAACTATTTTTCTTACTTTTTGCTAAAATACAAATCCAAGAAAAAAAAATATAAAAAAAACCTTTTTTCATCAGTTTTGGCCAATTTAAATTCTTCCTCAAATCACAATTGGCGTTTATTGGTTGGTTTGCGCAAAAGTTGCTGCATTTATGAATTATTAGAATTCATTTCTGTTTTTTTTTTTTTTTTATTTCATTTTTTAGTAGTAATGGCGGCGATCTGCGATTTTTAGCGGTACTGCGATATTGCAGCGAACATGTCGGACCATTTTGACACTTTTTTGGGACCATTGGCATTTATACAGCGATCAGTGCTATAAAAATGCACTGATTACTGTGTAAATGTCATTGGCAGTGAAGGGGTTAACCTGGAGGGGGCGCTCTAAGGGTTAACGGTGTTCCCTCACTGTGTTTTAACTGTATTGGTGCTGGCAGGGGTAGGGGAGTGATCATGGCTTCCATATACAGGAAGCCTGTGATCACAGCCCTTCCCCCTCTATGAGAACGGAGATCCGTGTTTACCTACACGGACTTCCGTTCTCTCACTGCGGGGGATCCATCGCAGGTAGCCAGCAGCGATCGAGTCCGCTCCTACACGCTCCCTGCCCCCCCCCCGAACACAGTGAGCATGACTCCGGCGGCGCACGCGCGCTCAAAATACTCATTAACGCGGCCTGCTCTCCTGTGATGGCGTTTCACGATAACGAACCACCTTGCCGCCGCCACGCTGTAGCGGGCGATCGTCAAGTGGTTAAAGTGACTATTATGAGAGATGTATGAGTGGTGACACCATAGGCTCTCTCCTGAAAATAGTTCATACCTGGCTTTGTCTTAATTCAGCATATTTCAGTCACAGTCCTGGAACAAGCATGCTGTAAATAGTTTTTGGCTCCTTAAAAATCGCTGCTTCTACAGGAGTTGTGTGTTTTTACTGTAGAAGAAGCCCAATGTCATTCTATGTGTCCATGCACATTAGGACAATTACAGCCATATTTTTAGCTCAATGTTTAAAGGCAGGAAATAACCATTCTGGTTTGCATTTCTAATTGGGGCTTTCTGCCAGAAGAAACTCTAAACTCTCCTCAACTCACCTAAACTGTGTACAAAAACGCTCCCTATATGAGCGATTTTTTTCTGCCAAGGAAATTGGTGTTTTTTTTCAAGCCCAGTGTGCATGGAGCCTTCAAAAGGGGTCAGAACTCCTTATCTATACACTTGTTTCAGATCAGCAACTCAGACAGAACCTAAGTCAAAATGGTGCATTTTGGTTTCAATAGACTTCAATGGAGAAGCTGCAGAAAAGCATGTAGTGCGTTTTTGCCACAATTCACGCTTTTTAACCTGTTGCCAACTGCCCCATGTATATGTACTGTGGGGCGGCGGCTCCTACAGGCAAAATCACATACCTGTACGTACCGCGCTGCCGGCGCTGTAATCCCGCTGTGACATACCGATGTCCGCCGAGACCCACTGATCGTTCCTGACAGATGAAGAATGGTTCAAGAAAGGAAGGGTGAACACTATAAGTCGCACATCCATGGCGTCCTACTGCAATGATTGGAGTGGCAACCTCAGCCTGGACTCTGACCAGGCCACACCTCCAACATGTTTCACTCCGAGCCCAGAGCTTAGTCATGGCGAACGAACACACTGGTCTTATACCTCCTCCCTATTGAGCCAGAGTGGCACACACACTTTTCCTAGGTCACAGAGGCAGATCACCATTCTGTGACAAGGGAAGGCAGAGATCTTGTGTTTCTGCAAAGCAGGAACGCGGATCTCTGTCTTCCCACAGTGCAAGCACCCCCCCACACAGTTAGAATGCACTCCCTAGGGACACATTTAATTCTTTGATTGCCCCTGATTTTAACTCCTTCCCTGCCAGCGCCATTAGTACAGTGACATTTTTTTTAGCACTGATCACTGTATTGGTGTCACTGGTCCCCAAAAAGTGCAACTTAGTGTCTGATTTGTCCCCCACATTGTCACAGTGCCACTATGAGTCACTACTAGTAAAAAAAAAAAACTCCATAAAAATATGCTATATTTTGTAGATGCTTTAACTTTTGTGCAAACCAATCAATATACGCTTATTGGGATTTTTTTTTACCAAAAACATGTACAAGAATACATATTGGCCTAAACTAATGAAGAAGTTAGATTTTTTACATTTTTAATTGGGTATGTTTAATAGCAGAAAGTAAAAAATTGTTTTTTTTTTTAAATTTCCTTTTTTTTTTTTTTTTTTTTGGTAATAGCGCAAAAAATAAAAACCGCAGAAGTGATCAAATGCCACCAAAAGAAACCTTTATTTGTGGGGAAAAAAAGGACATCAATTTTATTTGGGTATAGCATCGCACAATTGTCAGTTAATGTAACACAGTGTGGTTTCGCAAAAAATGGCCTGGTCATGAAGGAGGGTAAACCTTACAGAGCAGAAGTGGTTATTCCAACCAACCACAAATTGACCAAAAATTTTAAAAAGCATAAAAAATGCCAAATGCATCAAAAAACGTGCAAAAAATGTGTCAAAAACACTTGTGCAAAAAGCATTGCAGAAACTTATAAAAAAGCAAATTGCACAGGTGTGAACCAAGCCTAAATTTACACTAACAAAATGCAGTAGCAATTTAAAAAAGCCACCACTGCTCTCTTCAAATGGATTTTCACCATGGATTACTTGCCTATTGTTAGCCCCATACCAATCCAAGCACCAACCTAGATTGTGGAAGAGTGTAGAACCTATGTATTACCAGTTTGGTGAAACCTACCCTGATAGGACATTAAATGCAGTCTCATCAGTAGAACCTTTGAAATAAAAGCATTTTTTGCAGAGTAGAGAATAGTTATAGTCATCATCAAGTTTTATTGCTGACACTATTCATGTGTGGAAGGAAGTGGGGGTGATTCTGTCCATTAGGGGCAAAAAAGCAATAAAAGCACATTTAGTAAAGATAAAAATCACCGTTGTCAGTGAGTTAGGAAAGGATCAGACAACTCAACAGAGAAATACAAATGTAACAGTAGTTCTAACCCTTAACTACCCCAGGGAGAAGCTTTCAGCAAGAACATACGGCTTATATTACATGGCAAGTGTACTCCTTACAATAACCAATCAGTAATCCTTCTTTGTCCTGATTAGTAAAACATTTAATCTGACTATTAGATATGGGATATGACAGTTTGACAAGGCTCTACTAACTGAGTAACATCCACTCAATCAATGTTTTTGGAACTGATGGCTTCAAAACTGTATGGCATCGCAAAGGTGAGGAGTACAAAGAAAGATGTATGGTGCCCACAGTGAAACATGGTGGTGGCAGCGTCCTTCTGTGGGGCTGCATAAGTGCTGGTGGTGTCGGGGATCTGCATTTCATTCATAGCATCATGAATTCACAGATGTAATGCTCTATATTGAAAGAGAAGATGCTACCATCACTCCATGTCCGTGGTCGTCGTGCACTTTTCCAACATGACAATGATCCAAAACACACATCTAAGGCCACTGTTGCATTTCTGAAGAAGAACAAGGTGAAAGTGATTCAGTGGCCAAGTATGTCTCCTGATCTGAACCCAATCAAACACCTATGGCGAATTCTGAAGAGACAAGTTGAGCATCACTTACCATCCAGCATCCATGCATTCAGGAATATAGTAAAATGAAAAAGGATTAGGCGCTGATCATATATTGTGAATTGTGGACACACAGGGGACTGAGTGACTTGCTGCAGGTACCTTGCAGCCTAGGTTCAGCTCCGGGGTGGGAAACCACAATTTTTGACTGTCACCCGTTGTGACGTGTGTTCGCGGGAACCCAAGCGTAAAGGAAAATAAAAAACATGAGGGTGGGGCCTCGACTTGGATCCGACGTTCCATGGACGTCGTTCAGTGAGTCAGGGGACACACAGGTGTTAAGTGTTATATACTAGTCGCGGATTAGGAAAAAGTAAAATGATATAAGGACTTACGTACCTACGACCTACCATTCACTACGAGTTGAACAGAGAAGTCTTAAGCGGTATCCACAAACTAACCCAAGTCTAGTCCTCTGTATGAACCGGTGACTTAGTGAAAGTGGAACAAGAAGAAGTCTTTACGTTGTCACCGGAATCTACACACAAAACCTAGTAACAGTACAACCTTTTCACGTGCTGCTGGTGCCTGTACCTCACTACCATCGTAGA
>BLSH010107290.1:44764-55857 GCA_018402905.1 Glandirana rugosa
ATACAGGGTCTCAGGGATCCATCCTTTTTTCTACAAAGAAAATTCCGGCCCCTGCAGGAGAAGTAGAGGGTCGGATGAATCCCTTCTCCAAGTTCTCATCCAGGTAGGATTTGAGGGTGGCTAACTCCTTCTCCGAGAGCGGATAAATTCTGCCGAAAGGTACTTCCGTGCCAGGAAGGAGCTCTATGGGGCAGTCATATGGGCGATGTGGAGGCAGGACATCCGCCCCCTTCTTACTGAACACATCCAGGTATTCATGGTATACTGAGGGTACAGCAAGGCGGGTTTCCAAATCCGGATCTGGGTCTGAGCGGGATGCAGCTAAGACGGGTACAGTAGGTGGGGGAAAGCAGTGGTGCTGGCAGTAAGTAGAGTTGAACTGAACGTTGCCAGTGACCCAGTTAATGTAGGGGCAGTGTGCCCGAAGCCAGGGAAGTCCGAGGATAACCGGTGCTAGTGGTGACGCGATAGCGTCAAGGAGCAAGAGTTCTGAATGACCCTCAGATGTCCGAGTCAAGATGGGGATGGTCTCATGGGTCACAGACCCGGATTTGAGAGGGGACCCGTCGGCCAAGCAAAGATTCATCGGGTGCCTCTTGGGCTGGAGGGGTATCTGGTGGAAGGCTTCAAAACTTAAGTCCATGAAGCAGCCGCAAGCCCCAGAGTCTATAATGGCCAAAACGGGGAGGTCCCCACTGGGCAGCTGCAGCACTAGGGCAAGTACCGCATGCGTCTTGGCATCAGGGATAGCCAGTATCTCCCCTAAGTTACGTGTGGAGACTTTGCCAGATTTGACAGGGCAAGTCCGCACCAAATGTCCAACACCCCCGCAATACAGGCATAGGCCACTGGTAAGACGTCTCTGCCTTTCTTCGGGGGAAAGAGCTGGGTGTTGTGGTGTGTTCAGCCGGGGTACAGAGGAGTACGTGAGGGCGCCAAACTTCTCCGCAAGTCGTTCCCGCAGCCGACGATCAACCCGGATGGCCAGGTCGATCAGGGCGTCCAGGGTTGGGGGAATACCCACACGAGCCAGCTCGTCCTTGAGAGGCTCGGACAACCCCAGCCGGAACTGGAACCGGAGGGCTGCATCGTTCCATGTGGTATCGGCACTCCAGTGCCTGAACTCCGATACATAGTCCTCAACAGGACGGTGGCCCTGCTGGAGAGCATGGAGCGCAGCTTCTGCAGAAGAGGCTAGATGTGGGTCCTCGTACAGTCGGGCCATAGCCTGGAAGAATTGTACAAGGGTCGTGGTCTCGGGAGCCTTCCGCTCTAGCAACCGGTGGGCCCAAGTCTGTGGCCCCTCCTGGAGCAGACTGATCACCAGTCCCACCTTGGTATCTTCCTGGGCAAAGATGCGGGGTTGCAGGGCAAAGAAAAGTTCACAGGAGACACGGAAAGCCCGAAATTTCCTACGGTCCCCTGAAAAACGGTCGGGCAGGGGTACCTCTGGTTCCATAGGTGCAGACATAATGGTATGCTGGGGGAGCCCCCGGATCTGGTCCTCCAGCCGAAGATAGCCAGCTTGCAAGTCCTTTACCCCTTGGGTAAGGCTGGACAGGTGCTCACACAGTTCGTGCGTAAGGGAGGGCCTCTGCACAGACTCGGTCATGGCTGTCTGATACTGTCACGTACCTGGTAGGCGAGTCTGGCTTATGCAGTAGGCAACCTCCCTTACTAACCTGACTCGGGAACCCCTGGTAGAGCAGACAGGTGGCTCGGGAGTACAGGAGAGCACGAGGGTCGGACTGGATCACTGGTGATGGTTACAGGTCCGTTGGAGCGCTCGTGCAGCAGAAGCATGGTCGTGCGGGCTGGGTCGGCAACTGGCTGGTGGTACGGCACAGAGGAACAGGCAAAAGAGTGGTCGGGTACAGGCAGGGTTCGTTAACAGGCTGACAGCAGAGGTGCAGACGGATCAGGCAATCGGATGGTCGTAGGCAGGCCAAGGGTCGGTACAGGCGGAGTTCAGACAAGGTTGGGCAAGCCGGGTCACAGGAACAGGAGACAGGAAGAGATAACAGGCACAAGTTGCTCAGGAAGGACGGGTACACGCTATAGATCAGACAGCACTTCCTACAGGAAGCAGGAAGTTTAAATAGAGCTGCTCCTTCATGAACTAGAGGAAACCACAACCAAGTGTAATTAACCCTTCAGCACAGTCTTCTAACAACCTGAAAGACAAGACGGACCGTCGGGAAGCAGCATCAAATTACAGGACCCCAGAAATACCTGCCTAGACAGGCGCCTCTGCGCTTTACCCCTGTGTGGGGTGGCACTGTCCGGTAAGCAGGGTGGTGATAGGGGAGCACGTGTGATGCACAAAGAAAAGTTTATGGACTTCTCTCTATGGACACTTGTTGATTGTTAATTGTATCAATACCAGTGATTCTCAGTTTTTTTCACACATTTTTTCAGCAGTGTTTACGTATTTATGTGTATATATTATTTTCTATAGCACTGGGGTACACCAAATCGGAACTTCAATACATTGTTTATAGGATAATATTATCAATAAGGACACAAAAAGGCACTCTACATTTTTCTTGTTTATTTATATACACATTTTTGATTTTATATTTTTTAATAACATTTTGATTCTCATTCCCAATTATTATCATTTTTGTTAACACTAAGCACTTTATATTTATATGATTCAACAAATAGTTTATTGTAATATATTTATAAGCCTACTTAGGGAAGCGCCAACCCAGCCCACAAAACATATCACATTAATACTCCCTACTAGGGAGTCACCACTGGGGGCAGCAAACCCTGCTACTGAACCCAAGAAATCCTGAGCGCAATACATATATTTATAAGCTTTACTAGCCTCATCAGTGCCCATCAGTGTAGCCATATCAGTGCCCGTCAGTGAAAGAGAAAATGTACTTATACAAAGTTTTGTGACAGAAACAAAGAATTTTTTTTTTTTCAAAATTTTCGGTCTTTTTTTTTTATAGCGCAAAAAATAAAAACCACAGCAGTGATCAAATACCACCAAAAGAAAGCTCTATTTGTGGGAACAAAATGAGAAAAAGTTTGTTTGGGTAAAGCGTCGCACAACCGCGCAATTCTCATTCAAAGCGCTACAGCACTGAAAGCTGAAAATTGGTCTGGGCGGGAAGTGTTCTAAGTGCCTGGTATTGAAGTGGTTAATGTTTTCATAGCTATACCTGCAGTACAAAAGGACCAGCCTGAAGTAATCTAGCAAGATCTAGTAAGATGTTGGTTAAATGGCGCGGGGCAGTAGACAGAGAACATCTAATGGCAAACATCATGGGGGGGGGGCTATGTATGTAAGGTGAATATTGCAGTTGGTTTTATTATTTTATCTTTCATTGGGCTGTATTTTTTTTCTTGTTATTTTGACTGGAGCTTTGCTTTAAAGTGACTCTTTATGAGAAAAATATGGGAGATGACATTAACGACCTCCTTCTGAAAATACTAGGTGTATGGCTCTGTCTTATTTCAGTATGTTTCAGACAAAGATCTAGAACAAGCATGCTGTAAATATGTTTCAGAAAAGTGCCAGAACTCCTTACCTCTACATTTAATTGAGGACAGCAACTCAGACAGATCTAAAGTCAAAGCATCAAAATGACAGCCCAGAACTAGCATTTTTAAAGCGGTAGTAAACCCATCCATTTAACAGTTTAAAAACCAGTTACATTTCCGGTACGTGCCAGAAATGTAACACTCCCATTGGCTGTGTTCTAAACAAAACTGTCAAACCATCCAAGGGCTGGTGTCATAGTTGATCACATGTGCAGCATCATGGCAGTTGTAGATTAAACAGAGGCCAATATGGCAGCTTCCTTGGCTGAAATGGATAGGAGGGTTTACTACCACTTTAATGGAAAAAAAAGGTCAACCTCTGTGAATTATTGACTATAGCACTTTATTGGGGATTTCCACTGAGAAAAAAAGTAGCAACTTAACAAGCCACCACTGAAATAACTCTCTTCAAATGAATTTTCACTATGGACTCTTACCTATTGTTATCCAATCCAAGCTCTGACCTACTGTAGATTGTGGAGGAGTTAGAACCTATGTATTCCCAAATTGGTGAAATGTTCCCTCTTTTCACCCGATAGAACATTTTACGAAATCTCATCGGTAGGAGCATTGAAATGAAAGAAATTTTTGCAGAGTAGAGAAGAGTTATAGTCATCATCACGTTTTATTGATGTCTGTATGGAAGGTGTGTGTGTGTGTGTTTGGGGGGGGGGGGTTCTTTCCATTAGGATTGAATGGAGCAATAAAAGCGCTTTAAAATCTCTGTGGTCAGTGATCTAGGAGAGGATCAGACAACTCAATAGAGCAAAACAAATGTAACAGTAGTTCTAACCCTTAAATACCCTAGGGCAGTGGTTCTCAACTCCAGTCCTCGGGACCCACCAACAGGCCAGATTTTAAGTATTACCTTGGGGAGATGCAGACTAGAATACTGCAATCACTGAGCAGCAAATAATATCACCTGTGATGCATTTCAGTTATCCTGCAAACCTGACCTGTTAGTGGGTCCCGAGGACCGGAGTTGAGAACCACTGCCCTAGGGAAAAGCATTTAGCAAGCACATAAAATACAGCTTCTATGGCAAAATCTGCTGCTTACGTTAATCCAATCAGTAATCTACCTTCTTTGTCCTGATAGATGAATAGAGATTGATATGGGCTGTCCCAGTAACGGGCCATTGCATAATGTAGAAGCATTGACTATCTCGACACCCAAGGAATTCACAAAAATGTAAAAAGTATATAATTTATTAGAACACTTAATATGCATATAAACACAAAGATACTTCAACACATTAAAATCAAAAGTTACAGCCCCTACAGGTGGTTGAGGCTTTGTCTATGGCTCTCTGGTGTGTCCAGAGGCTTGGAAAATCTCTTAGAGTTCCCTGTATACTCTACCGGTTTTGCGGGGTATTCCGCTTCTTCAAGTAGTAGAGTGAAAGAGATCTGTAAGTGGGATTTAATGCAACATCATAGTATACATTCATAAACAATATATCATACAGTAAAAATTGCTGGGAATAAGTATGTATTTGTAGGTAAATCTGCTTACCTGAGTGCAAACGCGCTCAGATCCACAGGCTGCAGAACATGCCCTAAGGCAATCCCCCACGGTGGACATGAGGGACATGCGGAGCACAGTATCTGAATTTGTAAAACATATATACAAATTGTAAGAATGCATAGACAATTTTTGCCTAATGAGAAGGACACCCTTGTGGAGATATCGAACACCAGAGAGCACCAAAAACTGGAGCGGATAGGGAGCCAGGTGAACCAAGTAAAATACCAAAGAAAAAATGGTAGGGGAATAGAATGGGGAGAAGGAGAGGAAAGAGGGAAGGGGGGGGGGGGGAGGGGGAAGGGGAGGGGGAGAGAAGCAGCAGAGGGAAGACAGGGGGGGAGAAAGGGGGGAAAAGGAGGGGTGCAGAGGGGGAAAGACAAGAAGGAAGAAACAAATGTAACAGTAGTTCTAACCCTTAAATACGCTAGGGAGAAACATTTAGCAAGCACATAAAATACAGCTTCTATGGCAAAATCTGCTGCTTACATTAATCCAATCAGTAATCAACCTCATTTGTCCTGATTGATGAGTAACATCCACTCAATTAGTAGCTCTATGGGCAGGTTAGTGGCCACTCTTCTAGCACTGCAAGAGAATTTTAACACTGAGCAAACACAGGCATTCTCCTACTGCCTTATAGACTGAGAACTAGAGAATGCCAATGCAATAAGGAAAACAAAACAATGAAATGGTAATTCCAGCTTAAAGAGTAAGTAAACCCAGATGGGGTTTACTTCCTCTGTATTCCCCTGCAAAGTAGATGCATAATGGGCTACTATGCATCGCATAGTAGCCCATTATGTATCACTTACTTGGAAACTAAGCCTGCGAAGTCCAGCGGTGTCCCCTGTGCTGGCAGTGTCCATCTTCTGCCCCTCTTCCTTCCAGGGCCATGATCTCCGGCTCTGTGACTATCTGGAGTCGCGTGACGTCACGCGTGCGGGAGCCGCCAGTCACAGCACGATCACAGTGAAGGCCGTTTCTTCACTGTGCATGTGTCGAAATGAGGTCGGCACATTTAGTACACTGCATATCTCCTGAACCGTGCAGGCTTGGGAGATATGCAGGGCACCTACAGGTAAGCCTTATTATAGGCTTACCTGTAGGTTAAAGTGGTTGTCACGAGTTGACAACCATTTTAATATCAGGCAATGACAACCCTTCTCAACCTTTTCAACACAGAGGAACCCATTAAACATCAGTGTGAGGGTCAGTGGCAAAAATGCTCATTAACCAGTGGCCGACCGTCCGCCATGGATTGATAGGGGCAACATGGCTCTCCTGCGAAAAACGCCGTCACTTGACAGCGGCCGCAGGAGCGAGTATTGTGGGCGTACGTGCGCCACCGGAGGTGCGCCCGTGCGCTCACACGCTAGCAGGGGAGCCATTTAGCCAACTCAATGTCCACCGGCCACCCGCTATCACTCTCCGGCAGTGACAAAATGGGGATCCGTGTATGTAAATAAGCGGTTCTGACAGGAGAGAGGAGAGTGATCGTATGTTTCCAGTATATGGGAGCAGCGATCACTCTCCTCCCCCAGTCACCCCAGCCCCCACAGTGCCCACACACTTAGAAACACCTAGCAGGGAACACAGTTAACCCCTTGATTGCTCCTAGTGTTCTCTGCCATTGACATTTATACAATAATCAGTGGCTATTTAAGGCTCTGATCGCTGTATAAATGTCATTGGTCCCAAAAAAGTGTCAAAAGTGTCCAACATGTCCGCCGCAATGTCACAGCCCCGCTAAAGATCTCAAATCGCCGCCATTAGTAGTAAAAAAATTAATAAACATGGGGACGTGGTCTGGCGCTGAAGCAGGATGGCAGCAGGGTAGTGGGGCTCTGACATCCATTGCCTCTAAAAAGCCTACATTAGCGAGTGAGACAACATAAATAACCTGGAAAGATGGCTGGACATGGCCCCTCAGCTACTCAATCTCAGGAGGACCCTTCTACTCAGCTCAGCAGAACAATCCTGGCGATGTTCCGAATGCAGCAGCCAGAAACACAGGCCTCATCATAAGCTGCAGACTATAGTACGGCCGCGCGTTCCGGCCCCATGGTCTATCCCAACGCTTCCAAACACAGGTATGCTGCCACAACATCAACAAATGCCACTGCTTAGTCTTGCGGACTTGCAAATAGTAGCACTAGACATAAAAAAACACCTTGTCCGTGGCCATCTTGGATCTGAAATCAGAGTAATGGCATCCAGGCTGGAAAACGTGGAGACGGCAGCCATGACACATGGTGCTGCCATTCAGCAAATTCAGCGCTCCTCCAGTGTACATGCCCAACATTTAACAGAGATGCACCTCCATTTAGAAAACTTAGACAATCTGTGGAGAAGGCACACTCTACGGGTCAGGGGCTTGCCAGAGACACTTCAGGGCCCTCAACTACAACCGGCTGTGTGGGCTATATTTAACACATTGCTAGGGAGGCCTCTAGATGCCCCAGTCGAGCTGGAAAGATGCCACCAAGCCCTACGACCCAGAGGTCAAGGGAACGACCCTCCCAGGGACGTGGTGTGTTGCCTAGTGAACTTTGGGCAGAAAGAGGAAATCCTAAAATCATGCAATCATGAACACCTGAGGCATGAGGGGGCGCACATACAGCTTTATCAAAAACTCTATCCCATTACATTGCAACACAGGAGAGAGCTGCGTCCCCTTTTCCAAGTGCTTCGTGACAGGCACATCATATACAAGTGGAAATTCCCATTTTGCTTACAGGCAACATTGGGCAACCGCTCGGCAATGCTGAGAACCCCGGCTGATTTACAGGGCTTTTGTGACATTCTTAAAATACCAAGAGTGGAGGTTCCTGAATGGTATAGCTCCTTCACGCAGCCTGATCCTTGGATCTCCGTCTAGGCAGATGAATCACCGCGACACCAGAGATCTCGCCATAGACGTCGCAGATCTTTGTCCACTTCGCCTCGCAGATTCCGTGGAGACATTGAGACCAATGCAGCACCCAGGCTTCCTCCCACATAGGTGAGATGCAAGACTTAAATCCAGGCCTGAAAGATACTTCTTTACTTTACATTTTTTTATTACTACTTGAGAACCCTTCCCAGGTGAAAAGAGATCCCTTCTTACTTTTTGAACTGCATTAAACTACTGGATTCCATGTGCAACTCCGACAGACCAAGATCCTATTGGCATGGAACCCCTGAGACACAAGTAACTTTTATTTGAGGCTGTGAGTAATTCCCCTGTCTGCATAACTGGTAAGGGGGAACATTTGAGATGTAAGGGCTCTTTGACCTACCATCACAACATTTTCTAGAGCTGAAGCGCGAGAAAAAGGGGGGCTTTTGCTCTTTCATATTTCGGCAGTGGATTTTTGCATCTACATTTGATAACTTTGCAAACTCACATTCGACTCGAACATCGGGTGTTTGTTTGTTCGGGTTTTCCGGAACATTATGGGGCGTTCGTGGCAACTTTGTGCCCCCCATAATGCATTCATATGGCAGCGGAAGGCCGCCCGCTGATTGGCCAAAGCATGCACATGACCTGCATGCTTTGGTGCTTTGGCCAATCAGCGGGCGGCCTGCTGTAAGAGCTTTTATTGGCTAAAGGCAGGGTGCCAATCACTGCACAGCAGCCTCAATCCACGCCCCACACTATATAAAGCCACTTGTACAGCGGCTCTATGTAGTGTGTTGGCAGCGGTGGTCGGCATTAGAGAGAGAGCTTAGGTTCCTGAATACAGGCAGTTTAGCTAGCTAGCTGTAAAACGTGTTAAAAAAAAGAAAAAAAAAAAAAAGATAGATAGCTAAGTAGATAGAGGGATAGATTTTAGATTTCTCCCTATCTATCTGTAAGTTTGTGCAGGCAGGTTAGTGTAGGGAAATATATATATATATATATATATATATATTTATACATATATATATATATATATATATATATATATATATATATATATATATATATATATATTTATACAACATATATATATGCAAACAACTGATAAATGGGAAAATCCCAAATATATAATTTATCCCCCCGGACTTTTGAGGCGGATCAGGTAATCAAGGTATTTCAAAAAGGAAAGGAAAAATAAGTATGGTAATAAATAGTAATTTTATTCATACAAAAATATTGATAGATAAAAAATGAAACAGGCAAACAAGGCAATACAGGTTTCATCAATAAGAAAAAATACACATGAATGTAATTTGAATAAACAAAATACAAGATATAAAATGTAAGATACAGAGTGCCACAAATTAGTCAGCATAAAGACAGTTGGACTCAATGCATTTGGGATATGCACACTGGGATGACCACTGTAGATAGTAGGGTCCAAAGGCAATATCACAAACGTCCCAACATGTTTCGGTTAATCCTTCTTCAGGGAATATAAAGGCGTCAAGAACAACATGAGTAAACTATCTGTGAAAGATCAAGTCATAAATAAGACAATGTATGGTATAAACATATTGTAGAGACAAATGAATGAAATTTAGCAAATTGAATAAATAAGCGTTCATTATGGGAAAACATGACGCACTTACATATATGCTGGTGGCACCCAACAACCAAGCAGATGTCAGCCCGTAAAAATCTGGACAAGAGGAATCCAGACAAAGTGCAGGGGGTACTGGCACCCCGGATGGGGGGACACAGAATATTGTGCAACCACGAGGGGCCCAAAGTGGCTGTGCTGGCCCACCCAAACAGAACATGTGCGTTATACTGAAGAAAAAAAGAAAATTGTAAGGATATTTATGTAAAGTATAAAATAAATACCGGAATTAAAAGATAAGTGTAGATAGTAGGATGTCTTGGATCCATGCCAAATAGTGCCTATTTGAAAAAGTCATAATGGAAAGTAGTGATGTAAGAGTCATTATTGAAGGTAGTAATTAAAACAAATTTCCTAATCAAAATTGTATAGAGATACTGAAAGTTAAGTATCTCCTAAGGGAGGCGAGTTGGTATATTGAACAAAACTTGATTATATCGGTGGTCAGTGTTAAAAACACACCATCCACATACATATTAAAAAAAGGTTAATGGCACTAAGGCATGGATCAAGGAAAGAGGTATACTGGTCATGTTGTTACAATACCTGGTCCGTGCGGTCGGTGTGAGTATGGGCTGCATAAGAGCGGCTAAATACTGACCTGACTATAAATAGGCGTAGGTGTCTGCGGCAGCCAATCCGGGAAGACACTAAACAGGTGCTGGCCATTCGAAGAGTGCTAGCAATTAAGTCCGCACGAACGAACGCCTTGGGTCCCTCCGGAGTGAACGGCACGTGGCGTGACCCCGCCGTAAGGGCGGGATGACGTCACACAAAAGCTCGCTCCAACAAGGAGCAAACCAAAGAACCGGGAACACATGCAACTCCCGTTGGTGAATGGTGGAATTGCGCATCTAGGTTGGTAATGCTGGAAGTGTGGGTGCAAATCAGCAAATGAATAATAAATGAAGAATAGAAGAATAGGAGAGGAGAAAAAAGAAAGGAATAAAGAAAGAAGAAAGAAAGAAAGAAAAGAAAAGCAAGAAATGGGCCGAATAAGGGAAAAAGGAAACCAGAAAGAGAAATAGTGGAAATGTGTATATGTTTATAAACTGAGTTCACACCCCCCCGATGTGAAGCCCGGGATCAAGGGTTTGAAAATGCAGATCTCATTGAGTCCAGGGGGAGAAAAGGTGATAAAGAGAAAGACCAAAGGAAAAAGGGAATAAGCCGGGTAAAGAACGAAAAGAAAAGAAAGAAAGAAAGAAGAAAGAAATAAGGAAAGAAAAAAGAGGAGAGGATAAGAAGATAAGAAGTAAATAATAAGTAAACGACTAAACGTGGGTGTGAAGGTCGTAATGGTTGGATCTACGCGTTAAGGTGGTAAGTGGTTGCCCTCAACGTACACAAGGGCCAAGAAACCAAACGAGGAACAACCTCGCTCGAAAACACACTGCAGTAGGGCGGGAATGCCGCCCCAGTGCGGTGCACGGCAAGTGAGGCCTCCCTGGGTTCCGCAAGCAA
>BLSH010107290.1:64746-82275 GCA_018402905.1 Glandirana rugosa
ACACACACACAGTGTATTGAGTGTGCACTATATATCTATACATATGGTATATAGTACACTTGACGTGGTGTATTAAAATATATACAGCCTGGTACATATATATATATATATATATATATATACACACACACACACATCTAGAACAATATTTTGCATGTAGGGCACCAGCAGCACCCAAGACCCAATTTTTCACCACCTTTTTGACTGGGGGCTTTCATCACAATTTGTAAACTAATTTACAACATTAGGCCCACTTCCTCCGTCCAACAAGAGTAACTGCCAGTGTTTACAGTGTTCTGTCACCGCCAGCACCCAAGGCCCAATTTTTCGCCACCTGTTTGACTGAAGGCTTTCGTCACAATTTGTAAACTAATTTACAACATCAGGCCCAGTTCCTCCGTCCAACAAGAGTAACTGCAAGGGGTTACAGTGTTCTGGCACCACCAGCACCCAAGGCCCAATTTTTTGCCACCTGTTTGACTGGGGGCTTTCGTCACAATTTGTAAACTAATTTACATCAGGCCCTGTTCCTCCATCTAACAAGAGTAACTGCAAGGGGTTATAGTGTTCTGGCACCGCCAGCACCCAAGGCCCAATTTTTTGCCACCTGTTTGACTGGGGGATTTCATCACAATTTGTAAACTAATTTACAACATCAGGCCCTGTTCCTCCATCTAACAAGAGTAACTGCAAGGGGTTATAGTGTTCTGGCACGGCTAGCACCCAAGGCCCAATTTTTTGCCACCTATGTATATATACACATATGTATATATGTGTGTATATATATATATATATAGCGCATTTTATAGTTGCCCCCCTAATTTTGTCCCTGTCCCCTCATGTGCCCCCCCTAAATATGAAAGCTGGAGACGCCACTGGGGGCATATAAAACCTAGTAAGGCCCTGGGTCCAAATGGTTTTACATTGCAGTACTATAAGACTTTCCTAACGCTCCTGAGACCTTATATGGTTCAACTATTTAACGCAATATTTTCAGAAGCTACATTCCCACGAGATACCCTGGCAGCACACGTTTCCGTAATCCACAAAGAAGGAAAAGACCCCGCCTCTTGCAGTAGTTACAGGCCTATTTCTCTATTGAATATACACCTCAAATTGTTCAAAAAGATTTTGGCAACAAAACTCTTCCAACATCTTGGGTGCCTAATTCACATAGATGAAGTGGGTTTTATTCTGTCACGAGAAGCGAGAGATAACACAACCAAGGAACTTAATCTATGGGTACTTAATGGGTGATACTTTCAGACTAAAGAAGTACATCTTTCAGCATAGGGGCAGACCCCACAAATTTAATGACCTCTGGGAACCATGGTTGGGGACTCCGGGGCTTTACCCGGCGGACTTAATACTGGACAGACTGTTGTTATAGGTGGGTGGCATTGCTGCATGGTCAGAGGTATGCACGGGGTGGGGGGCGGATAAATGATGCTGGAGTTAGGTATGGTGGGGGGCGGTGAGAGTGGGATACCTTTATAGTAATTCTGTATTAGGAATCTATGTGGATTGTACTGTCGGTTATGTAAACATTGTTCTCTGAGATGTATGTTTGTGTTTTTCAATAAACTTCTTTCTGATTTACCACTTCAGCCCCAGAAAAGTTATACCCCCTTGCTGACCAGAATACTTTTTGCGATTCGGCACTGCGTCGCTTTAACTAACAATTGCGCGGTCGTGCGACATTGTATCCAAACGAAATTTGCGTCCTTTTTTTCCCACAAATAGAGCTTTCTTTTGGTGGTATTTGATCGCCTGTGCGTCATTTCTGATCACCACTATAAACAAAAGAACGACAATTTAAAAAAAAAACCCAAATTTCTTACTTTTTGCTAAAATACAAATCCCAAAAAAAAAATATAAAAAAACTGTTTTTTTCATCGGGTTTGGCCGATTTATATTCTTCCTCGTATTTTTGGTACAAAAAATCTCAATCGGCGGTTATTGATTGGTTTGCGCAAAAGTGGGCGCGTTTACGGATGATGAGAATTCATTTCTGGGGTTTTTATTTTTTTTACATTTTTTACTAGTAATGGCGGCGATCTGCGATTTTTAGCGGTACTGCGATATTGGGGCGGACTTGTCAGACATTTTTGACACTTTTTTGGGACCAATGACATTTATTCAGCAATCAGAAATTTAAATGCCCACTGATTACTGTGTAAATGTCATTGGCAGTGAAGGGGTTAACCTGCAGGGGGAGATCTAGGTGTTCCCTGGGTGTGTTCTTACTGTGGGGGGGGGGGGGGGGCTGGGCTGTTATGGGCATAAGAGATCTAACTGATCCCAGGGACAGGGATCAGTAGATCTCCTATGCCCCTACTAACAGAGCAGGAAACCGCCGTGTTTACATCAGCGGTTCCCCGTTCTTTGCCTGTGGCCGCTCCTCAGGAGCACGGCGGACACCGGCAGATCACCTCTTTTTTAAGGCGATTCACGCTCAGTGTCCACACTGCTGCTGTGAATACACGGCAGGTTGTGTGGAACCGGTTAAAAAAAATGTACTTAATGTAATCTATGGAGCAATCTCCACCCGCACCCTGTGTGTTTTCCATGGGACTGATGCCAAAAAGATGAATTGGAACTTTATGTTCTCAGTTCTCTGGCATATCAGATTAGGAGAAACTATGCTCAAATGGGTTACCAAGATTTATTCCCACCCCTCAGCCCAAGTAAAAGTAACAGTGTCCTATCGGAGCCCTTCTCCATCACCAACGGCACGAGACAAGGGTGTCCACTGTCACCCCTTCTTTTTGCCCTTTCATTAGAACCCTTTCTATGCAAAATCCGTCTGAACCCAGATATTCAGGGGATAACAGTGGGACATACTCAACATAAGATATGGGCCTATGCTGATGATCTCCTCTTCTCTTTGGTGAATCCAGAGATATGACTACCAAATCTTCTTAAAGAATTTGATCATCATGGAACGCTCTCCAATTTAAAAATAAACTTTTCCAAGTCGGAAGCAATGAGCATTGCGCCCCCTCATCTCGTGCCATTGTTACAATCAAACTTCGGCTTTAAATGGACTACCTCGAAGTTAAAATACTTGGGCACACATATCCCAGCTAATATGTCTAATATATATGAGTGCAATTTCCTTCCCTTGTTAACCAGGGTGCGGATCTTTCTGGGGAATTGGAACATGGGTCTCCACTCCTGGATTGGGAGGTGAAATCTCTTGAAAATGTGTATTCTGCCAAAATTTTTGTACCTATTTCAGGCACTACCCATCAGAATACCCGCTTCCTATTTTTCGGCAAGTCCAAACTCTTTTCACCCAGTTTGTGTGGGCCCATAAGAAACCCAGAGTATACAGAACACAGTTGACTCTTCCTAAACGATCCGGTGGATTGGCGCTACCGGATATTCGCAGGTACTATCAGGCAGTACATCTGAGCAGAAATAGAGACTGGCGCCGACATTGTACCACCAAACAGTGGACCCAGATGGAACAAGTCCAATCAGGAATACCCCTCAAGGGTGCACTTTGGTGTTACGGTAAATTGCCCGCATTACTAAAAGTCCATCCTTTGATTGGTACCACACTGCAAATAAGCTGGCATATTTCATCATGGCTCTCCCTTACATTTCCCCTCTTTTTCCTGTGCTAGGTAATCCCGTTTCCTCCCGGTCTTCAAGCGTCAGAATTTAGGGCACTGGACCAAACTAATTGCGACATTGCCACCAAATTTTTAGTGTCAGGTAGGGGCCCTTGATCACGGAACTTACACGACCTTCGGGAACTTTCCGACTGCCATTCTGGAGCGCCATACAAATCCACCATTTCCTACACTCCCTACCAAATCCACAGAACTATGGCCGCCAGTTAACCAGCTTTGAAGAATATTGTGCGGCATCAGATCCTTTTCCACAAGTCCTGTCTAAAATGTATCCTTTGCTGATCAATCCCTCTGAACAGCCGCAAATAGTCGGTTTGATGAAATGGGAGGTGGAATTGGACCGCACCTTTACGGATGCTCAGGTCCAAACCATCATAAATTTCACCCTTAAATCTTTCATCTATACTAAAATACAAGAAACAAATTTCAAAATAATGAGCAGATGGTACCTGACGCCCAGGGCTGGCCCAAGACATTGTGCTGCCTGGGTCAAAGAATGAAATGCTGTCCCCCCACCAACCCCCTCCCAAAAAAAATCCCGCCCACCAAAAGGACCCCACATCCATTATTTTATTTCATGATAATTCAAACTATAATTAAATTTATCAGGAAGTCAGATTTACATGGAACAGCACCTTGTCTATATGCAAAATTATATGACATACCATAATGTTCAATTCCAAATGGCGGGCTAGGGCAATATAGGGGCAGTATAAACACAGGCTAGGGCAGTATAGGGGCATGCTAGGGTAGTATAGGGGCAGACCAGGGTAGCATATGGACAGGCTAGGGTAGCATATGGACAGGCTAGGGTAGCATTTGGACAGGCTAGGGCAGTATATGGACAGGCTAGAGCAGTATAGGGACAGGCTAGGGTGGTATAGGGGCAGGCTAAGGCAGGATAGGGGCAGGCTAGGGTAGTATATGGACAGGCTAGGGTAGTATATAGACAGGCTAGGGTAGTATATGGACAAGCTAGGGTAGCATATGGACAGGCTAGGGTAGCATTTGGACAGGCTAGGGCAGTATATGGGCAGGCTAGGGCAGTATAGGGACAGGCTAGGGTGGTATAGGGGCAGGCTAAGGCAGGATAGGGGCAGGCTAGGGTAGTATATAGACAGGCTAGGGTAGTATATGGACAGGCTAGGGTAGTATATGGACAGGCTAGGGCAGCATAGGGGCAGGCTAAGAAAATATAGGGGCAGGCTAGGGTAGTATATGGACAGGCTAGGATTGTATATGGATAGGCTGGGGTAGAATATAGACAGGCTAGGGTGGTAGGACAGGCAATATAAGGGCAGGCTAGGGTAGTATATAGACAGGCTAGGGTAGTATATATAGCTAGGGTAGTGTATAGACAGGTTAGGGCAGTATAGTGGTGGGCTAAGGTAGTTTAGGGGCAGGCGGAGTGGCCTGGAGGGCAATTGTCATCATGACACACAAAACTGCTGGTAAAAAAATCTTGGTTGTCAATTAGCTCGGTAAATAGAAGAGAAGGAGAGGCGGACGTGGATCAATTGCTGCCCCTCTCAAAGTGCTGCCTGGGTCCAATGGACCCACTGAGACCCATGGTAGGGCCGGCCCTGCTGACGCCACACCGATTGCATAAGTATCACCCCAACACCTCTGAATTGTGCTGACACTGTGGGAGAGATAGAGGAACAAATTTACACATTTTTTGGTCCTGCCCAAAGCTAAGTTTTGGAAGGAAGTCCAATCCATTACACAAAAGTTTACAGACTTTGAGATCTCCGCTGATCCAGCTCTTTTTCTACTACATGTATCCAACATACCAGCTAAAAGATATAAGAGATCTATAGTACGTCACCTACTAAACGCAGCTAACGCCTGTATCCCCTTACTCTGGAAACATGCTGACCCCCCAACCACCGCACACTGGCCGTGGAAAGTGGAGGAAATCAATAAGATGGAAGATTTAGTCTTGACCTCTCAACATAACTGCAAGAAATATTCAAAGACCTGGAGTATCTGGAATGTATTCACGCTCTCTGACGAAGGTAAAGCCCCCCTCGTGAATTGAACCATTCATGCATAGCAACAGTTAACCAGACTGTCCTGTAAGGAAGGTTCACTACCCCCCCCCCCCCCCCCGTTTTCCTTTCTTTTTCCCCCTCTAACTCGCTCCTACTTATTCCTCTCTCTTTTCTTGCTTCTACCCCTCAACAATTATTTGCTTTGGTTTCTTAACCACTTCAGCCCCGGAAGGATTTCCAGCTTTAGGACCGGAGCCCTTTTTGCGATTCGGCACTGCGTCGATTTAACTGACAATTGCGCGGTCGTGCGACGTTGTACCCAAACAAAATTTGCGTACTTTTTTTCCCACAAATAGAGCTTTCTTTTGGTGGTATTTGATCACCTTTGCGTCATTTCTGATCGCCGCTATAAACAAAAGAAGAGCAACAATTTTGCAAAAAAACCCAAATTTCTTACTTTTTCCTAAAATACAAATCCAAAAAAAATATAAAAAAACATTTTTTTTCACCTTTTTTGGCCGATTTATATTCTTCCTCATATTTGCGATAAAAAAATTGCAATCGGTGTTTATTGATTGGTTTGCGCAAAAGTGGTCGCGTTTACGGATGATGAGAATTCATTTTTGGGGTTTTTTTTTTTTTTTATTTTTTACTAATAATGGCGGCGATCTGTGATTTTTAGCGGTACTGCGATATTTCAGCGGACATGTCGGACCATTTTGACACTTTTTTGGGACCATTGGCATTTATACAGCGATCAGTGCTATAAAAATGCACTGATTACTGTGTAAATGCCATTGGCAGTGAAGGGGTTAACCTGCAGGGGGCGCTCTAAGGGTTAACTATGTTCCCTGGGCGTGTTCTAACTGTATGGGGGACTGCCCTAACAGGGGAAGGGAAGTGGTCACAGCCTTCACGTACAGGAAGGCTGTGATCACAGCCCTTCCCCATCACACAGAGCGGAGGTCCGTGTTTACATACACGGACCTCCGCTCCTTTGCTCCGGGGGGGCCATCGCGGGTAGCCGGTGGCAATCGAAGCCGCCGCACCCGCTCCCTGGCCCTCCCCGAACACAGTGAGCGCGCAGGCGCGCCTCCGGCGGCGCGCGCGCGCTCACTAAACTCGTTCCCGCAGCCGCCGCCGTATGACGGCGATTTGCGGGAACGAGCCACTTTGCCGCCTTCAGATGCCGATCGGCGGTCGGCAAGTGGTTAATTACACTTCATCCTTCGGTGGCTTACCACTACTCTATTAGTTACCTTTTAGAATAGGAAAAATGGAGGAGATGGGATTCGTGGAATCGGTCAACAGATGTGATCTTTTTCACAAATGGACTTCACATTGAGCGTAGTTCTAAATAACACCCTCATAAAAAGGGCACCTTGGCAGAAGTGATATTAAGACGATCAGAAGCAATTATAAGAAGGCAAGGGGGAATATTGTCCTAAGATACCTTCAATTACATAAATTCTTTTGCAATGCATCTGATGAATAAGTTTGCCCATATCTATTCTAATGTGATTTCATGTCTCCTGTCTTTTGTTTTGTGAAAAATAAAATATTCGAAAAAAAAAATTGTCTTAAATCAGAAAGTATGTTACGCTAGTAAACTATCTCACATAAAATAATAATAATAAACATATATGTGACAGTCCAGTGAGTTTAGTGGAAGTCCATGTAAACGATCAATGATTGATTGTGAGAAACATCCACCGTATCCACAAAAGATATCTTATGAGCAAGTTTAAAGCAGTCCAATAAAATAGTGAAAATCCATGTGAAAATAATAGATTGTAGAAAACATCCACCATATACCACCACCAATGTGATAACACAGCCTCCGCCTAATAGAGTATGCTCTTACCAGAGCCCCATGACCACCTATTATGGGGGGGTCAGGGAACACTTGTGTGGAAACAGCCTCCACTGGGCAACCGGCATTCAAGCTCCAGATAGAGATCTGGTCACATCAACTTGGATATAAGACTCTAGATAGATGTAAATCGGCTCAACAGGTATATCCAGTGCATAGAAGTGAAAAGGTCACAATAGTGCAATACCGTTTAGGATGGTAGATTTAATAAAAAGTATTGCACTTATATTTAGGTGAACAAAGAAAGGCATCAAACAGCATAAAAAACATGGCTTGGGAAAACGGCACTTCCGCCCGACTGGTTTCGTCACAATGCGGACTTCTTCTGAGGTAGGGGGAGGGGAATCTGCAAGTTCTCGCTCTCCCTTTCTCCCTCACACACACACCAGGGGACTTAAGGGAGGGGTCACACAGACACTTTTAACCCTTATAATGTTGAACTTACTTAGATCCAAAACATAAGTAGCAAAACTTTACTTTTACAAATCATCCATACTTAGCATCACCTTTCTGTCTTAATTCAGGTAACATTGTCACATTTACCACAGACTAAACAACATGCATTCATCAGTCTTAATACAAGAAACATTTGCTTTCTCTGATTTTCTCATCTGTTGCAGTCTTCTGCTCATGTTTTCTAAACCTCCGGAAAGCTAACTGTTCGGAAACTGCCTGCTGTCCAGGGTCCAATGCCTTGTTTTCCTATTTCAATTTGGAGCTTCTGATAGCAAAACCATTCCACTTGTACATCAGTCGTTTGCTCCATTTTATCAAAGTAAGACAATTCATTCACCAACTGGCAAGGATAATAATAAGTGGGACTCCAATGTCCAGATGTGGGCACCCAATTCAGGAATTGGCTCCTATTTTGATCATTTGGCACATTTCTCTTAACACAGCTAAGCAACTGATGCATGTTCTACACTTTCTGAATGTACTATGGTTTACAGTACAAAATACAGTAATAAACACAGCACACACAATCTAGCACAATCTTGGCACGTTCCATTCTATCATTAGTATCTCTAGTTCACACAAATCAAAAATCACACTTCTGATGCCAAATGTTTTATCACGGTTACGTGAGACATCACACAAACACTTGCAGATATATAACATTTAATTGGGCAATGACAGATATAGTAACAGAAGAAACAATACAATAGCATCAAAAGAATATATAAAGAAACGTAGCTGCAGGTACAATATGGATGCTCTTCCAAGGAGTCCCTGCCAGAAATAACAGCTTGGCAGATGATCAAGACAGACACGTGCATGTCACAGTTCTGTAGAAACTAATTAGTCCACATTTTGGCTCTAGTATATACAGGAGTAATTAGTATATTTTACCAATCATAAATTCATGGAAAGCAACATTACCTTTTAAAGAAGACAACACACGTTCCTGAAGGGACTTGGTCAACTCGTTAGTTCATAATCACATTCCTAGAATATGAAGTCATCTAAAGTAACCAGGCTTAAGATGCATTCTTATGTATTGGTGAGCCATATTAATAAAGAAATATAAAAAAAAGAAAAAATAAAAAAAAAAAAAAAAAAAAAAAAAGAAATATACCATTTCTCCATCAGTCAACCCCCTAATTTAATGCCAATGAAATATTGTGGGGGGTTAGGGATGGGAATTTGAAAGACACAATTCACAGAAGAAAACCCACAAACATCATGCAGCTGATGGAATTTTGCACAGAGAAGTGGTCAAACTTTACCTGGTTAATGTCAGAGACCAGTGAGCAGGTTTGAAGTTATGCAAAATGCCAAAAAATAAGTTATTTTTTCTGAAGGAACAATACCAGTTTCTGGAGCCAAGGGTATACTGTGCACCAGCCTATCTAGCATCTATTTATACTTCTGTTGAATAATTGATTAAAAAAACAAATATTTTTGTGTGTTTTATTCATAATATCACCTTTGCCTGTAGGCACTGTTTGAATGAAGATTTGACGTTTACCTGGTTAAAAAATGTTTAAAAAGTCAACAATTTCTACGTGTACTTTTATTGTGGCTGTATTTCATTTGTTTTTTAGGCTTAGATTTACTATTAGCACTGCACTCAATCTTATTATGCAGAAAGCTTTGTACAGTAGCTGTAAAAGGAATCTAAGAGCAGCAACTTGTATTGAGAAACCTTGGTAACAGAAACAAAGCACTAAATTATTATTACATAGTAACAAATTGGGTCTTAGAGTTCAAAGGTAGGTTGGATTCCATTTGCATAACAACTTGTATACACAATTGGTGCTGTGTGCATAACAAGGAAAAATGAACAATATAAAAATAAAAGAAGCAGCAAAACAGTTGTACTTATATGTATAGCTGAGTAACAAACACATAAAAATGAAAATCATGAAAGTAGCCATAAGAAATACATTTATAACATGTTCTAAAAGTGTATCCAAAAACACGTATTTCATATATTATCTTTGTATCACTTAAAGCTTATTTTTTGCATTGTAATTTACAACAAGCATAGTCCTCTAATCCCTTTTGTATTGAACTGTATTGTAACTGCACTGTCTTTATTTTGTAAAGTAATATACTGCACAAACTGTTGGTGCTGTATAAATCCTGAATAATAATATTTTGCAACTTACCAGTCTTTAGATAACATTACTGTATTATTTTTTTTAGGTGTTCCCTTTATTTTTAATTCTTGTCCTTGGGATTATTGGCTAGTTTTTTTCCATTATGTTTATGAAGGCATATATGGTTGTCTTACGGGCTGCACTTCAAACATGTCTGCCTCTGTTCATCTTCATTACATGGTGGCTGAATGAATTAGTAGTTTACAAAAGAAAGATAGGATTGTTTTTACCAAGGCACTGCATTTCTGGCAAGACAAATATATATCTTTCGAACATGAAGCTGAAAATATTTTTGGCTTCTTTACATTGGCATTTACCCATGCGTGTGCATCCGACATATTTCCCAAATGCGGAAGTTTTGCATTTGTGAAATACAGTGGATGCGCAAGCCCGAGTAAATGTATGCAATGCATTCTGTAAGCACCACCTGCAGCTACAGTATACCTGCAGAGTACAGAGAAATATTTTCGGGTTGTCTATATTTAGCCTTCAGGTTATAAAGGGTATACATTTACTCCATTTGTTATTTCATTCAGCATTTAAAAGAGAAGTTTAGGAATTTTTTTTTTAAAGAATCATACCTTCCTAGATGGATGATGCTGCATCTGTCTACTGCTGGCTCTAAGGTTGAGAACCGGGCGATCAAACACTGCTATTCACTAATCACTGTGAGCAGAGAGCTGGTGACTGTCCATCCCCACTGTCTGTTCGGCCCTTCACTGGAGTGCTGTGATATGGAGGGGGCAAAGCGGTTGGCCCAGACGCTCAATGGCTCACTGAGAGGCTGATCCAGATGTCAGTCCAGGGTTCTGGGCAGATTCCAACTATTCCCCAGCTTGGACCTGCTCTGTGACGTCAGCCAACAGCGGGACGAGCTGCACTCCTGTGATCCATAGAAGTACAGCCAAACAAGCTTTGGTTGTACTTCTCCTTTAAGATTGCTATCTCTCCTAGGTTTTGATGCAAGATCAGACACCAAAAAGCATCAGCGAGTCAATATATCTGTTCTCACTGAAATGTGTAGAGCAATACAGTCCTAGCCTTCTGGATCTTTTCTCCTACATAGTAGAGATTACTTGGGCATTTGAAGTGTTATTTCACCTTTCCTGCACATTTCCAACAAAACCCTCCATGTAGTCCATCATCCCCAACTCATCACATCAGCTTCCAACCCCCTCCATCCTGCCTAAACAGCAGGAAGGATTGGGGGTTAGAAATGCACACCCAGTGGGCATTTGGTTTCATTCAAATGTGCACAATGCCTTCTAGCAGCATTGGCAGAGCTCACTGTTGTGCAACAACCACTGTTAGAGGGAGAAGTTGAGCACTGCACATGCATGCTGTTTGGACAAGCCAGATCACACACTGATGATGCACTTCTAATCTCCAAAGGTGGTTCAGCTACCTGGCAATTTTTGTGGATAGGCAGACTGTCACTGAAGCCAGAGCTTACTGAGGGCATGTAATAGCACTGGGCCAACTGACAAACACCAGAAATGAAGAAGGGGAGTCAATCACATCACAAGCAGTGCTTCCTCCGGGCAGCGGGCGGTGTCTCAGCAGCCAATAGGATCCCTTCTCCTCTCAGCCAAATGGGTGATGGGTCTCAGGACCCAGTTCCTGATTGGCCAGGAGGAGAATCAGGAAGACAATAGCCAATATTAATTCGCTATTGTCACACAACTGGGTGAGCCCGCCCTTTTTGAAACCTATTAGAGCTCTGGCTCTAATAACGTGTTTCTAACAAAAAAAAAAAAAAAACATTGGAATCCATGTGTCCAGTGCCCCACATGTAAATTAGGGAGCCGGATGCATGGATTAGGGGGCCTGCTCTGCATTACTGGCCACTACTGCTCCATACCCAGAAATTGCAAGCATTTGTAATGCTGGAAGTCTTCTTAGAAACAGTACATGTTTTGTTTAGGTCATCATTTGCTTTCCTTGCCATTCATACCTAGTGCCGGGGAAGTTCATAACTTTCCTCAATGAGCCGGGTGAAGACCAGCAATAGGTTAGCAAATGCAGGTGAATCTAGGTGAGTGAATGTGCATAGATACGATTTCTGTTGATCAATATGCCCTGTATTATTTTCTAAGACAGAACAAAAGCCACATATGCTACATATCAAGATTTCATAATTTCTGTAAAATGCTTCATTTGTTAGTGTTTAGTGGTATTTTCTCTAAAAATAACAAGGCCAAAGAATAGATTAGAAGAAAAGAATGAAGTCAGTGCTCCCAGAACCTTGCCAAAAGTGATGTCAGCCTGACACAAACACAATTTCCAAAAGCATTTAAAGAAATGAAATCCAGCTAAAGTAAATAGAATCTGCATTTGTTTTACCAAACCTTGACCCAAAAATTACTTAAAGTGTTACTAAACCCAGTAATATGAAAATAGTTAATCTGCCCACCACAGTGGCCACAGCTTATAAATCTTCTTTTTACATTAAAATACTGCCACTATATACCTTTTTGGATGATCTGTATACCACAGCTACATGATAACCTACAGAGTTTCTCCAGTGCTGAGAGTTCAGCTAGGAGGAGATTTCCACTATAGCCTGTGTACACGCCCACATGTGTGATGTCAATATCATGTGACCTGGCTATCTCTAAGAACAAGTAAATATTCTCTCCAGCATAAAAGACCAAGTGCAGGTTGTCAACCCTGCCTGTGTTAGCAGGCCTTCCCCAGATAGACAGTGCTAGAGGGAAGAATCTATGCATACAGGATAAAACAGCCTTTTTACACAATGCAGAGGATTAGCCCCTTAAGTTCCACAGTGAGTATAACAAGCATGTTATGCTGCATATACAGACTGATCTTACTGTTGTGGGTTTGGTAACACTTTAAGGATTAAAGTAAGAAGGTCTAATTTAGTCTGTGCTCAAATGCTCTACCTTTGTGTGGCAGAAAGAAAATATAATAATGGAGTGAACAATGTTTTAATAGATTTGACTGTATTAAAGGAAAATTAAAAATAATTGTAACCAGGAGCTGGATGTTCACAGAACGCTCTTTGTATTGATTAAAAGGCAGCTGCTTCCCCCTAGTGTTCCATTTCGGCTGACCTGTGACTCTTATGTTTGAAAGAGAGCAAGGCATCTTGGGACATGTAGTTTGTTGTTAGAATTCGCCCTCTGGTTGTACTGAGTGGAAACTACAATTACCACCGGGCTGATGGAAGAGATTTCTGAGAGAAGAGCTTTCTGGGAGAGACTATAAGATTCTAGGCTTAGGGCCTGGCCTGCTCTCTTGGGACTGGCATGGATCTGTGTGCAGGGAATCTGTTGCTGAGTGCTGCAGTATTGCGGCCTGCTTCCACAGAGTTATCAACGGATACCTGGAGGAACACCAGCGGACAGCATGACTGCTCTGATCTGCAACAGCCTGAAGGCATTTCCTGTTCCATCCACCCTGCAGCGGTGAAAGATCCATGTGAGCCATGGTGCAGTGCGGTGGAGGCCAGAGTCCATCCCTTGATCCCTATACCAGAGAGATCATCATCATCATTCTAAATACTTTCATCGTCATCTACATCTTTTGTTCCTGTATGGTGAGCGAGTAAAAGCCCAGTTTAACAGATACTGTGTACAGACATAACTGTTTTCTTTGCATTTGTCATTATCCCTGATTTAAAGGTCTGCTGCTCACTAAGCTTTGACACTGTACACAGACATCCATTCCACCCATTAGCTTGCTGCTGCTTGTAGTTCCACCAAAGTTAGCCATCTAAGTCAGTGATCACTGTGAAGTTTTACACTTTACTTTGCAACAAGGAAGCAATCCCCTGATCTGTTTCATCCCTTTGGATTAGCTATTTGTTTCATCCACTATTATTCTTTGCATGAAATTAAAATACCGGAAAGCTAACCGAAGACCTTTTAAATTGACCAGCGGTAACACTGGACTACTCCCACTTCTCTCCCCACTTAGGAGTGCATCACTTTATTGAAATTCCTGGAGTTGTACCTGTTTACCTATCATTTTGCTGTTCTATGGGGGCGAGCAGTAGAGAGTGGTCTGACACTAGCAGGAGTCATTCCTCTACTCTCCTGGGCCTCACTCACATTGACAATATTTGCATTTGTTGAGTCTAAAGAAAGTAACATACGTTAAGTGTTGCTCATTTTGATCCAGGTGTGATAATTGTTTTTTACCCATAATATCTCGGGTTATTGAGCTCACCCTTGGATTAACCAGTTCCACACCGCCTACCGCATATTTACGGTGGCAGTGTGGACGCTGGCCGTGAATTGCCGTAAAAAGGTGGCGATCTGCGAATGGCCGCTAGGGGGCGTGCGTGCCCGCTGCACTCCTGAGGAGTGTGCCCGCGGCTCGGGAGGACCCGATGCCCACCAGCGAGCCGCGGTGAGCGGCCACAGGCAAAGAGCGGGAACCGCCGATGTAAACACGGGGGTTCCCCATTCTGACAGTGCAGGCATGGGAGATCTACTGATCCCGGTCACTGGGATCAGTTAGATCTCTCATGCCCATGGTAGCCCAACCCCCCCCCCCACAGTAAGAACACACCCAGGGAACACAGTTAACCCCTAGATCTCCCCCTGCAGGTCAACCTCTTCACTGCCAATGACATTTTTACAGTAATCAGTGGACATTTAAATTTCTGATCACTGAATAGATGTCATTGGTCCCAAAAAAGTGTAAAAAATGTCCGACATGTCCGCCCCAATATCGCAGTACCGCTAAAAATCGCAGATCGCCGCCATTACTAGTAAAAAAATAAAAACCCCAGAAATTAATTCTCACCATCCGTAAACGCGGCCATTATTGCGCAAACCAATCAATAAACGGCGATTGTGATTTTTTTTTATCACAGATATGAGGAAGAATATAAATCGGCAAAAAAAATGTTTTTTTTATATTTTTTTGGGGGATTTGAATTTTAGCAAAAAGTAAGAAATTTGTTTTTTTTTGCAAAATGGTCGCTCTTCTTTTGTTTATAGCGGTGATCAGAAATGACGCAGAGGTGATCAAATGCCACCAAAAGAAAGCTCTATTTGTGGGAAAAAAAGGACGCAAATTTTGTTTGGGTACAACATCGCACGACGATTGTCAGTTAAAGCGACGCAGCGCCGAATCGCAAAAAGTGCTTTGGTCCTAAAGTGTGAAATTCTTCCGGAGGTGAAGTGGTTAAAGCTCATGTTTATTCTTTGAACTTTTACTGATATATACTTTGAGTAAACATTATTGATTGAACTCAATTTGGTGTACCTTATTACTGTTACAAATATTTAAAGGGGAACACAAGCAGGGCAGCCATCAGAAATTTTGGGGTCCCATAAACAGCTTTAGATATGGGCCCCCCCCGACCACCAACATTCCCCAGGGCCCGCCCACTGGCCATCCCACCACATCCACCCATTGGCCATCCCACCAAATCTGCCCACTGGCCAGGGGTATACACATGTTGCAGCCTCAGTAGGAATTATAGACCCTGTCACACTTACCAGGTGTATCCTGCCAAGCATGACCCATTCAAGTGAAGTGAAGTGTGCAATGCATGCTAGTGTGGGATTCAAGGTGTTAAAACAGGTGGTGAAGAGGAAATAAAATGCCTCCTCACTGCCTGCTTTAGCCCCTTGGTCGCTTAACAAGGTTGCTATATTTCTTTTAAGTATGACAGGGTGTACAATTCCTGTTGCAACATGTGTAGTGGGGTGCAGTTGCGGGTGGTAAAAAACAGGGCTCATCTATAAGAATTTTACCTCCCCCAAACTGTAAATGCAAACAAGATCTTACCGGCCTGAGCCCCCTATCATAGTTGCCTTTTAGGGAATGTCGAATGTCGTGGGAGAAGAACAGAGAGGGGCGCTGTACAACAAGGACAGAGAGGGATGCCGGGGACAGAGAGAGACGCAGTACGATGAGGACAGAGTGGGATGCCAGGGACAGAAAGGGATGCAATATGAGGAGGACAGAGAGGGATGCCGGAGACAGAGAGGGACGCAGTACAACGAGGACAGAGAGGGATGCCGGGGACAGAGAGGGGCACAGTGTGACGAGGACAGACAGGGATGCCAGGGACAGAAAGGGAAACTGTGCAGACAGGGACAAAGCAGGACACCGTGGGGGGATCAGAGAGGCACTGTGGGGGGCGGGGGTAGGACACAGGGAGACACTGTGGGGGGGCTAGGAGTACGCAGGGGGACACCGTGGGGTGGGCGAGGGGAGGACACAGGGGGACACCATGGGTGGGGGAGAGGAGGACACTGTTCGGAATAAAGGACACAGGAGGTCACCATAGTGGGGGAGGACATAGCAGGGGACACCATGGGTGGGGAAAGGAAGGACACCGTGGGGGGTAGAGGACACAGGGGGTCACCGTGGTGGGTGGAGGACACAAGGGGACGCCATGGTGGGTGGAGCACACAGGGAGACACCATGAGTGGGGGAAACGAGGACACTGTGGGGGGTGGAGGCCACTGGGGGACACCGTGGGGGGGACGAGGAGGGTATCATAGGGCCTCCTGCAGTCCTGTTGCGGCCCCCTACATCTGTACTGACTGCTGCTCTACCCCCCCATGCTGGCGCTGGTGTCCCTAGACTCCAGTAAAAAAACAGTGCACAGGCAGAACAGCCTCACCCCATGCTTGCAATAAGACCTTACACCGAACAATAGATGCTGGAGGTCCCAAACTTGGACCAATTGTGGTCCAGGGGGCCCTCTCCATGTGACCCAAGTCAATGGCCGGTCACTTTGGGGGCCCGGTACGGCCGAACCATAGGTGCTGGTGGTCCTAAACTTGGACCAGTTGTTGCCCAGGGGGCTCTCTCTAGGTGACCTAAGTTTGATATTTTTATTGCCTATGGTTTGGGAGAACAATGTCCCCAAACAGGGTGCCCCCTCCCATAGACACCAATGTTAAAGACCACTAAAGTCTTTGTTGTAAGGGCCCCTTAAGACACTGGGGCCCCTTACAACTTCCTGTACCCCCCTGATGGTGGCCCTGAACACAATAATGCTTGAACCCAGTGTGTTAGGGGTAGCAGAGGACCAGGGTCAGGGAAACCAGAGGGGTACTGATACTTCTTGCAACCCTCAAGGGGGCAGTGCTACATAATTAACAGTGATCGTTATATTAAAAAAGTATTTTGTTTGTGAAGGTAACTCATATAGATCAGTTGCTTCCCTGCTTGAAATGGTTTATGACATTAAGAAAGACAGTATACTTAACTAAGTATTAAATATCAGTTGAGTGGGATTTTTTTTTTAACCTAAGTACTGTACAGCATATTTTACTTATAACACAAGTAACTGCTAAGATTAATTTCTAAAGTAATAAAGATCATGGTTTTTTACCAACAATACTATATATATATATATATATATATATATATATATATATATATATATATATAATCAGGTCCATAAATATTGGGACATTGACACA
>BLSH010107290.1:101411-111411 GCA_018402905.1 Glandirana rugosa
CCCCCCCCCCCCCCCGCACTGAGCTCTCACTGAGCTCGGTGGGGGGAGAACTGCCACAGAGACGTTCGTCCCTGTTTACAATGTGACGGCTGTGATTGGACACAGCCGTCACATGATCGGGAGGGCCAGTCACTGCGCCCGTATCCCGATCTCTGCTCAGCTGGATCCTGTGATCATAATGATCACAGGATCCAGCAGCAGCGCGCCGCGTGGCCGCGCTGCGAGCTCCCGTTCTGCAGGACGTAAATACATGTCCTGTCAGAACGGGAAAGCTCCCACCCGGCCGTATATATACAGTGGCCGGGTGGGAGGTGGTTAAATACTGTGGTCTGCCCAGTTGGGGGAGGAAAGTGTCGGGTGGAAGAGTGGAGATATAGCTGAGGTTGTGGAGGTCTCACTGGGGAGCCCCCAGTCTAGGTTCATTCAATGTTTCACTAAAGCACCAGTCACTTTATTGAATACTGCACAAATGTCAATATATGCTATGGATAGCAGGGCATTGCGCAATCAGTATAACCAAAGTAAAACAGTCATATAAAGTGCCAAGATACGATATAACCATAAAGGATATTAATAAAGTGGCTCAGTGCAAAAACAAACAGAAAATCAGTAAATAGTCTCTCAGTGTCATACATAGAGTGGGAAATTGAACTGTGAGAAGATAAAGTGTCACAGTGCAACAGAAAGTCCAAAATGCAATGATATGCAATTCTACCTTTTATATTGAAGCTCAATGTATCACTAAGTAAATAGTAAAGTGAATAGTAAATAAAAATACAACATCGTAATCTTGGAACAGTCCCACTTCTTTCCAACAGGTGGCGTAGCGCATCAACAAGTGCTCAAGTGAATAAACAAAGTGCTTAGAATGGTGCTGTTAAGGCCAAAACAGCCCCTATTAATTCCAACAGATGGCGTGGTACATCAAAACGTGCTCGAATGGATCCACAAAGGTGCCTTAAATTGTGCTGGTAAAGCCAATCTGGTGGGTAGCTCTGTACACCGCCAGAGAGACTCCTGTGATGGTATTATCCACACCCGTGCTCTCAGAACTCTCACCTTAGTGTGGCAGTAAATGCGCCTTATGATGGGAATCACATAACTGCACATACAGGTCTTCCCCTTTAAGCGCGTCCTCCAATCTCCTCCTCTTACTCCTATCAGATCACTGTTAGGTCCGGTAGGTATGTGATGCTGCCACTTCCCCCTCACATATGTAAACAAAGAGAACAAACTCCCATAGCGTAGCAAAATCCAATATACACAATTCATTAATTTAAAAGTGACTGCTTACATTCAAATGGAATAAACAAGCATAAAAACAGCAGCGTTTCTGCCTCTCACTGTACTTCCGGTATCGGGTCAGTTCTGGCCACGTCCTACGCGTTACGTCACGTCACGTGACCCTGATGAAGCCGGAAGGAAGTTCACCTGTCCCCCCTCCCTCTCGACGATCTTCTGGGACATGTCACAGGTCCCAGAAGATGCACCAGCCATTCACAGTGCGCAGTGCGACTCGCTCATGCGCAGTGCACGCCTGGCTTTGAAGCCAAAGCCAGGCGCTCACACTTGTGATGCAGGCACCGCATGGAGGAGGGGGAGAAGAGCGAAGCGTCGGGTGGCTGCATCACTGAAGCTTGATACAGGTGAGTGTCTGACTATTAAAAGTCAGCAGATACACTTTTTGTAGCTACTGACTTTTAATAGGGTAGAACTTCGCTTTAATGAGTGCCTATGGCAGGTCTAGTGGCTGTGTTAACTCCCACAACACTGGAAGATTACTGCAGCAGAAGTTGGGGGGGGACCTAGGACTGAAAATTTCAGTAAGGCAAGCGGGGACATTTCTCATTAAATGTAATTACTGTCTCTTGTGCCAATTAACAAAAAAATTTAACTAAACATATGTAGCCATGTCCCCAACCCCTAGAGGTGTAGTGATGACCTCCAGAGTCAGGGAGAGCTGACATCCTTCCTGGAAGTGTGAGTTATTAGGCATGGTGGGTGTAATGCAAGTTGGAAACATGTGCCCCAATCACTTTTTGAATGCAAAAATAGATTTATTGTCTCCGAAACAGAACTGGGGGAGAGAGGGTTAGGGACAGGACACCCTTAGGTAGATGCAATAGCAATTGCCAGCGTCCAAGACAAAAATACTAATAGGCAGACAGCGATACAGATAGAGGGCTTTAAGCTGAATGCAGCAAACTGTATCTTCGTAGCAACTGCTGTCTCCTATGGCAACTGAGCGTTCAACACTGCAATGTAAATCTGTACATATAACTCACAGTATCCCGTTGTAGATCTTCACTCACATCTCACAGTATCCTACTGTAGATCTTTACACTGAGCTCCCAGTCTCTCACTAGACTTCCAAGATCCCAGCTGCCCGCTGGATCCACTGAGCTCTTCCACATCTACCCACTGTATCTTCCAAGACCCATCCACGCTACCTGCTGGGTCTCTGACTTGGCTCTCTGCTAACCCGCTGTATCCTCTTCAAACTTCACCCATGCTACCTGCTGGGTCCCTGACTTGACTCTGCTGAAGCTTTCCCCCTTCTTCACCACCCCCAGCTAGTGAAAAAGGCTGCCTTGGTACTTCTCCAGACTTCCATACGAACAGGAGAGGTCGCCCTTTGTGGCAACTGCTTTTCCTTTACCTCTGGCATCAATCCGGTTCCCCCTCAGGAAGAACCTCTGCAATGATCAGACTCCCCTCGGGCTGAGCCTCTACACATGTGGGTAGGCCTCAGTCTTCAGGCCTAACCTTCAGATGCGGCTAGACACACATCTCCCAGGCCTAAGCCTGGGGTAGGAAGAACTCTGATCACCTGACTCCTTCCCCTTAGACTGTCCATAAATAAATATGTCCATTTATAACCTGAACTCACTGTGATCTTGTCATTCTAATGCCAAAGGCAGCAGTGCGACCTACTGACAGAAGAGAAAGAGATGCACCAGATCCAGGGTTAGGGTAAGTCAGTGGATCCCCTAACAATTAGCCAGGCTGATTACCACCTAGCACAACTAAATTTGTTAGCAGCCCTGTTTAGGACCAGGGTGCTACACTTAGTAAGAATAAAAGAAAAAGTTCAGTCCATCATGAATGCTGCTGCTCAGTGTCTGCCACCCCTCTATGCCAATCCCTCCACTGGCTTCCAATTGCCCATGAAATTAAATTCAAAATACTAACAACAGCCTACAAAGCCATTCACAACTCTTCCCCAACTTTGTTTCAAAATATCACCCAAACCACCCCCTCCTCCCAAGACCTCCTACTCTCTAGCTCCCTTGTCTCCTCCTACTCTGCTCATCTCTAAGACTTCTCCAGTGTCTCTCTAATCCTTTGGAACTCTCTACTTCAAGCTGTCCAGCTATCTCCTACTCTGACCACCTTAAAGTAGAAGTAAACCCATCGATTTTAACAGTTTCAAAAACCAGTTACATTCACGACAAGAAAAGTTATCGCCACATTTGTTTTTGCTCTCAACCAAACTGTCAATCCATCCAATGGCTGGAGTCATAACTGATCCCATGTGCAGCATCATGGCAGTTGAAGATTAAACAGAGGCCAAGATGGCAGCTTCCTTGACTGAAAATGATAGGAGGGTTTACTTCCACTTTAAGGTGGTAGTAAACTCCCATTGGACACTCTGCAGCCAGTGACATCGCCAGCGCATGCACATGCGCTGTGAAGAGAGGACATAATCGCGGCTCGGCCATTCAATCGGCCAGAGCCCGTGACCCCTGAAGGAAGACCAGGTGAAGATGGAAGCCTCTGCAGCAGTGAAAGCATGCTTCTGGAAGGCTTCATTGCAAGTTAAGTCTTTCATAATGTGCTAGTATGTGATGCATACTAGCACATTATGACATGCAGGGAGAAGTTTTTTGTTTTTTTAATGCACGTTTACTCCCGCTTTAAGGCATCTCATCAGGGAAGCCTATCTTGCTTCCACCCAACACCTAACAACTGAGATTCAATTCTTCCATCAGCTCCCAGTTATTACCTTTTGTACTACTTGCCTGACCCAATTAAATTGTAAGCTTTTATGAGTAGGGCCCTCTTAACCCTTTTGTATTGTATTGTAATTGTACTGTTTCCCTTTATATTGTAAACCGCTGCACAAACTGTTGGCGCTATAAAAATCCTGTATAATAACAAAAATACTAAAACATTTTTTTTTAAAGCACAAACTTATGACTGAAGGCACAATTTATTCAATTAAGGCCTCATACACACACGTTTTTACAGCCTCGTTTTTGAGCTTTTTTCACAACTTAAAAACGCCTCTGTATGTTATTCAATGGCCTCATACACACACAGATGTGTTTGAGCTGTAAGTGGCATAGGCATTTTTAAGCTCCAAAAAAACCCAGGACCAGCACGTTCTGAGGCTCCAGCATTAGAGTTGCACGAACCCAAACTGTAAAGTTCGAGTTCATACCGGACTTTAGATTGTCCGTGTCCCGAACATTTGAGAAAATGTCCGGGTTCGGGTATTTTTTGCCGCCTGTTGAATAGCTGCAGGGCAGCCTATCAACAAGCGTTTCCCTCGTTTGCCCTTAGAAGCCATCACAGCCATGCCTACTAATGGCATGGCTGTGATTGGCCAGTGCATCATGTGACCCAGCCTCTATATAAGCTGGAGTCACGTAGTGCTGCATGTCACATCATCTCATACTAGTGTAGGAAGAGGATGCTGCTGCTGCTGTGAGGGACAGAGTAGCTTTAGAAAATCATCTCATACTAGTGTAGGGAGAGGATGCTGCTGCTGCTGCTGCTGCTATGAGGGACAGATTAGCTTTAGAAAATCTGTTATAAACAGTGATTTATTAGTGGGTGGGTGCTAGAGGAGATTTTGTTTGCTAAGCAAAGTGCCTCATATAAAACCTAAGCAATTTTTCTGTTTGTTAGGTGGGCGTTTGCAGCCATTTTTGCACCAGTGCACTTGCAACTGCTTGTGTGTCAGGGACACTACTTTAATCGTGTTCTGTTAGTTCAGTTGGCAACATTTTGGCATATTTAAATACTGCTTTTACATTTAGTTAGACAAATTTAAAAAAAATATTTTTTTTGTGCAAACTATTACATTTGCGGCCAACGGTGCATTTCTTGCACAAAAATAAAAAGTGCGTCTACATTGCTGGTTTAAAAAAAAAATATTCTAAATACTACATTTGCGGCCAGCGGTGCATTTCTTGCACAAAAATAAAACGTGCGTCTACATTGCTGGTTTAAAAAAAAATATTCTAAATACTACATTTGCGGCCAGTGGTGCATTTTTTGCACAAAAATAAAAAGTGCGTCTACATTGCTGGTTTAAAAAAAAATGAATAATAAATAGTGCTACATAGTACATTTGCAGGCAATAGTGGAGTTTCAGCTGCAGCACGCAGGGGTCAGTCGCTCTGCGGAACAGCACCACTTCACCACCAACGAGTGGGCCTCCATGCGAGACCTGTGTACCATATTGCGGCGTTTTGAGTACTCCACCAACATGGCCAGTGCCGATGACGCTGGTCTCAGCGTTACTATCCCACTTCTATGTCTCCTTGAAAAAACACTTCGGACGATGATGGAAGAGGATGTGGCACAGGAAGAAGAGGAGGAGGAAGAGGGGTCATTTCCACAGTTATCAGGCCAGTCATTCACAAGTGGCTCGGAGGGTGGGTTCCTGCACCAGCATACCCCAGGTAAAACATTTTCAAGCCAGGGCACAGTACTGGAGGATGAGGAGGACAATGAGGAGGAGGAGGAACCGTGTTCACAGCAGGGTGGCACTGAACGCAGCTCGTGAGCATCACTGGAGCATGGCTGGGGGGATACAGAGGAAACAGATGATACACCTCCCACAGAGGACAGCTTGTCTTTGCCTCTGGGCAGCCTGGCACACATGAGCGACTACATGCTGCAGTGCCTGCGAAACGACAGCCGAGTTGCCCACTTTGTAACTTGTGCTGATTACTGGGTGGCCACCCTGCTGGATCCCTGTTACAAGGACAACGTGCCATCCTTAATTCCCTCACTGGAGCGTGATCGGAAGATGCGCGACTACAAACGCACACTGGTAGACGCGCTGCTGAGGGCATTCCCAAATGACACCAGGGGCTCAGTGGAAGCACAAGGCGAAGGCAGAGGAGGAGGAAGAGGTCGCCAACGCAGCTGTGCCACCGCCAGCACCTCAGAAGGCAGGGTTAGCATGGTCGAAATGTGGAAAAGCTTTGTCAGCAGCACTCCACAACAAACAGCACCACCAGCTGATAGGCAACGTCTTAGCAGGAGGCAGCATTTCAGCAACATGGGGGAACAGTATGTGCACACACGCCTACACGTACTGACTGATGGGTCTGTCCCATTCAAATTCTGGGTCTCCAAATTGGGCACATGGCCTGAGCTTGCCCTTTATGTCTTGGAGGTGCTGGCCTGCCCTGCAGCCAGTGTATTGTCTGAATGGGTGTTTAGCACGGCAGGGGGCGTTATCACAGACAAGCGCAGCCGCCTGTCCACAGCCAATGTGGGCAAGCTAGCGTTTATTAAAATGAACCAGGCATGGATCCCACAAGACTTGTCTGTACCTTGTGAAGAATAGACATTTATACCGGCCTCACACAGCCATTGGTATACTTAAGTGAACTTATTCTTTTTTTTTTATAGAACATAAGTCTTTATTGGAATTTGTAACAGGAGAAACATGAAAAATAAACCATGGTACATTTTATATGGAAAAAGTGAACCCGTGCTAGAACATCTCTGGGTTTGTCTGCAGATAGTGATCTTTTTTTTTTAAATATGTCTCAATATTTTGGGGGCTACCCCAATTAGAAAAAAAAAAAAACAAACAAACAAAAAACAGTGTTGGCTACCTCCTTCTCCGCCGCCACTTCCACCACCTACACCACCACGGTCACCGCCTCCTCAACCTCACACTCCACATCCACCTCCTCCTCCATTTTTTATTTTTTTTATGTGATTTTAAGTTATTTCCCTATCCACATTTGTTTGCAGGGCACTTGTCCTACTCTTACCCCCCATGTTGCTTCCTTTTGCAGCCCTCTAGCCTTTTCCAGGACTTTTTTAGAGCCATTTTAGTGCCCAAAATTTTTGGGTCACCACTGACTTCAATGTGGTTCGGGGTCAAGTACGGGGCCGAACTTGAACTTTTTTGTGAGGTTCGGCCAAACCCGCCAAACCTGAATATCCAGGTGTCTGCTCAACTCTATCCAGCACTAGAGCTGTAAAAACACAGACGCAGGTAAAAGCTCAAAAACGCGTCTTAACGTTGTATACACAGCGTTAAGCCTTGTTAGGCGTTTCTCTGTCTCTTTTCAAAATCAATGGTTTCCTATGGGACCCATTGATTTGAATAGAAGTCGCACCAGAAGTCTGATCATGATGATCCGACTTGTGTGCTGAGGATCTAGAAAGGGGAACCCCCTGCAAAAATGAAGAAAATAATTTGCGTGGGGTTCCCCCCTAGGAGATACTAGACCCTTCGTTCTGGTATGGATTTTAAGGTGAACTCCCACGCCAAAAAAAAAATGGCTATGAGAAGGAGTATGGACCACTACCCATTCACCTAAGAAAAAAGTGTAAAAAAAAAACCACACTACACAGGTTTTTAAAGTATTTCATTAAATCAGCTCCGGCGTCTTCTCCCTCTCTGGCTCTTTTCCCTACTTCAGCGTTTTCTTCCTTCTGCTCTTTTGCAGGGTCTTCTTTCTTTTAAGGGGTCTTCTTTTTTCTGCTCTTTTGCCGGGTCTTGTGTTTTCTCGCTCTTTTGCGGGGTCTTCTCTGCTGTCTACTCCCTCTGTTCTTCTTCCATTGTTGACACAACGTGATCTTCCGCACTAATGCTGTCTGCGCTGTACATTGACTTATATTGCTATGGGGCGGGGCCTCCACCTGCCCCAAAGCACCCATCCCCCCCCATGTTGAGGGCATGTGGCCTGGTATAGTCCGGGAGGGGGGTTGCTCGAGCTCACCCCCCCTTTTCCTGACCTGCCAGGCTGCATGCTCGGATAAGGGTCTGGTATGGATTTTGGGGGGGCCACACCATTTTTTGGCGTGGGGGTCCCCCTTAAAATCCACACCAGACCGAAGGGTCTGGTATCTCTTGGGGGGGGGAACCCCACGCAAACATTTTTTAAAAATGTTTGTGGGGGGTTACCCTTCAAGATCCTCAGCACACAAGTCGCATCACAAGTCGGATCATCATGATCCGACTTGTGGTGCGACTCCCATTGGGCTCCCAAAGGGAACTATTGATTTTGAATAGAGACACAGAAATGCGGCTAAAAGCTAGCGCGGATAAACGCGCATTGATGCCAATGCAAAACGCTGATACTAGCTTTACAACTCGTTTTTCATAACGCCTGTGTGTATGAGGCCTAATAGTGCTCATTGTCTGTCATTTGACTTCTGTCCGACAAAATGATGGCTCTTTTCTTGTAGTAGTTCAAAAATCCCAAGTGACAGTGAACTGGGACACAGAGAGACTGCATTGCACTGTGACTTCTGCTGAGCAAATCAGTCTGCCAAGACCAACTTCCTGCATTGTACCAAAGTTCGGACACATTTCTGTATTCATCTCTTCTTATTTAAAGAGGGCAGAGAAGAGCAGACAATCTGTCATTTACCATAAATTTTCCCCGTTGCCAAATGGTATTAAAAATATAGAGAATTCTAAAGAATTAACCTATTTCTAATAACATCTCTTATTCTATTTTTTTTTTACTATGGTCTGAAAATCTATACTTTAGGCAAAAGCATTATTAACAGACTGCTGTAGATGGAGCACTTGCCCAAGGATTCTGTGTGCATTCACAAAGCATGAAAGCAATCATTAAAGCTAATGTATCACTAGCACTGTCACCTTTGAGCCTGTTGGCTTCACCCATCATCATTTTCATCTATCGCTTTACCACGTAGCACTTAGTGAAATATGCCAGCATTGATAGAGACATTTACAGTAATTGTATACTCTGTTTTCCTTTTTCATCAAAAACACTAATTCAGTACAAAAAAAGTAAGAGGTCATAAGGAATAGATGTAGACGAGGACTGCACGTGCGGTTACATTTTTTGTGCACTTACTAATAGAAACTCCTAGATGTCATAGAACATGTATCCTGTAAATGGCTGACCTTTCTTGCTGAAGCACAATGGGCATAACACATACAGTATTTGCCATTCCTGTTTTTTGAGGCTGGTGATATAATAAGTGTAAAAAAAAAAAAAGTGAATTTAAATTAAACTTTGCATACAGTTGCGTTGGTCGCAAATGACAGTATTTTGTGTTAGGAAATAGCATTATAGACTACACTGACACCTACTGCCCAACTTGTGATATGAAACTGTGACAGTATAGGGTCCAGCAGTGATTGCATAGGTACACTATATTATGGAGGGTAGTGGAAATTACAGTATCTAGCATAAAATAATTGGATATCAACTAAGTGAATATATTTTAAAAATGCAGCACATATAAAGCAAATTTGTTACATTTAAGGTATGATCACAAATGTTACAGGGGTTGAAAAAAAAGTTCAAAGTAGAACTAAGGGCACATTTTTTTAAAAAAAATGTTGGAGCGGAGAGAGATTAGAATACCTGTCAGGTTTTTATTGCTGCGGTCTGTGCCTGTTAGAGAGATTCACCCTCTCTATTTGTTTTGTCTACTGTTATCACTGAAAATGAAAGAAAACTCTAAATTTTGGGTTGTCACTAGAACAGGAATAGACCGGAAATCTTGCAATAGGGACACTAGTTCTGGTGACAACCAGGTACTCCCTCACTTTGGAAGTATTTCTTCTCACTTCCTGTTTTGGCCAAGGGACAGGAAGTGAAGGAACATCTCCCTAATGGACAAACAAATACCTTACAGGGGTTATAACCCTCCCTTACTCTATCGAAAAGTATAAAAGCCTTTCATTCTACTCTAATCAGTCACAATATAGTATAAACAACTTAATACAATACATTTTTTTTTTTTTTTCAATCTG
>BLSH010107290.1:149361-161131 GCA_018402905.1 Glandirana rugosa
CCACCCCAGGTCACTCCCGAAAAATTCCTATCCTCACTGATCCCGGTCTCCGCCGAGAAATTAATCCGTTTAATCCGCCAGCGGAATCCGGAGCGTGCTGCAGGGGGAGGGGTCAGCACTCACTGCTCGCTCTGATGAGCTCAACTGAGTGTCTTTCTGGCTGTGATAGGAGCGCTCAGTGAGTTTCGCTCCGATCACATTGTTCCCTTCCCACTCGCAGCCTCAGTCCCTGATATCAATAAACACAGAGTCTGTGCTCAGCTGACGGCAGGGGATCTGTGATTATTATCAGGGGCGGATCTTTAATAAGACAAATTAGGCGGCCGCGAGGCCCCTGTAGGTGCGAGGCCTAAGGCGACCGCCTAATTTGCCTAATTAAAGAGCCGCCTCTGGCCCTAGTCACTCCTATCCTTAAAAAGCCCTCACTGGACCCCACCAATATTAACAACCTACGCCCCATCTCCTTACTCCCCTTCTCCTCCAAACTCCTCGAAAGACTGGTCTACAACCGACTGACCGAGTGACCATCTGACCATGAACAAACTTCTTGATCCCCTTCAGTCTGGATTTCGCCCTCAACACTCCACAGAAACTGTTCTCCTTAAACTCACTAATGACTAACTTCTAAAACCAACGGACACTATTCTGTACTATTACTCCTGGGCCTCTCTGCTGCCTTTGACACAGTGGACCACCCCCTCCTCCTCAAAAAACTCCACTCCTTTGGTCTCTGTGACTGTACTCTTCACTGGTTCTCATCCTACCAATCCCACCGCTCCTTCAGTGTCACTTAGAACTCTACTTCCTCCTCTCCTCTCCCTTTCTCTGACGGTGCCCCCCAAGGTTCTGTTCTTGGACCTCTCCTTTTCTCAATCTACACTGCCTCTCTGGGTCAGTTGATTGCCTTCCATGGCTTTCAGTATCATCTCTACGCTGATGACACACCAATCTATCTCTCAACCCCCCAGATCTCGCCATCTGTCTCCTCACGCATCACCAACTTACTAACAGATATATCAGCCTGGATGTCACATCACTTCCTCAAGCTCAACCTATCCAAAACCGAGCTTATGCTATTTTCTCCCCCATGTGCCACTTCCCCAGATTTCTCTGTCAAAATCAACGGCTCAACTATCAACCCGTCCCCCCACGCCAAGGTCCTAGGTGTAATCCTGGACTTCGAACTAACCTTTTAGCCCCACATCCAATAGCTAGCCAAAATTTGCCGCCTCAACCTCAGTAACATCTCCAAGATATGCCCCTTCCTAACCAATGACACCACAAAGATTCTAATCCACTCCCTGGCCATCTCTTGCATCGACTACTGCAACTCCCTCCTCACTGGCTTACCTCTAAATAGCCTATCCCCACTTCAGCCCATTATGAACGCTGCCGCCAGACTCATCCACCTTAAAAACCGCTCTGCGTCTGCTACACCCCTATGTCAATCCCTCCATTGGCTGCCACTCAACCAACTTTAAATTCAAGATACTAACAATAACTTATAAAGCCATCCACAACCTGACCGCCAGCTACATCACTAACCTGGTCTCAAAATACCAACCAAATTGATCTCTTCGCTCCTCCCAAGACCTCCTGCTCTCTAGCTTCCTTGTCACCTTATCCCACGCTCGCCTCCAGGACTTCTCCAGAGCCTCTCCCATCCTCTGGAATGCTCTACCCCAATCTTTCCGACTTTCACCTACTTTGTCCGACTTCAGACGATCCCTGAAAACTCATCTCTTCAGAGAAGCCTCACTGGCTCCCACTTAACAACTCTACATTTATCTTCTCCATCAGCACATCCCCCACAATTATTACCTCTTGTATCTCTTGACCTTCCCTCTTAGATTGTAAGCTCTAACGAGCAGGGCCCTCTGATTCCTACTTTATTTAAGTGTATTGTATTTGTAATGTCTACCCTCAAGTTGTAAATCGCTGCGTAAACTGTTGGAGCTATATAAATCCTGTATAATAATAATAATAATAAGTGTTCCAAATTGAGCACCATAATGATTATTCTATGATAAACCCTACAGTTGCACCACTGAGAGCACCCTTACAAGCTATGGATGCTTTGACTTCTTTCCCCATCCCCCACATGGTCCAAAGGTCACTTTGGGTAGCCTATACAGGTAGGAACTTATATGTCCCCTGTCCTAGTGGCACTTATAGTTTATTCTCTGAAAGGAATGCTATATGAGTGATGTACATCATTCTAGGACCTCAATAACAGAATGAATAAGATAACAAAATTAGATTGAGAAAGGAAATATTATTTTCTAGGACCAGAAAAGAGGGGGGTGATATTGAATCTTGGCTGAATCAAAAAGTCTATTGCTCTCCCATTGTGCCACCTGAAATGTTTCACCTTCAAGACTACTGGTAGAAATGGCTTGGAGTGCATTCTTTTTTATCCTCTAAGAAAATCTAAACCTGATGTTCACATTTATACCATATATTCATTTGAACAATGTTTCCTTTGAAACGTAACAGTTTTCAAGAAGAAAGGACAGGTAGAAGCCTGCAAAATAATTTTTAGATGTAGCAGTTCTGAGCTGCAGACTGCAGGGAGCTTTTGAGCTGAATAAGCTGTAATAAAAGTAATCTGTCATCATAAAACTGAGAAGGACCATCCAGCATATAAACTGGTAGGCAATTTGAATAAAGCCCTTGCATATACATCTGAACTAAGCAGCCTGTAGGACATAGATTGTTCTGTAATTTCTTCTCAAGTGCACAAATAAATTGCTTTAGCAGCATCAAATATTGATTGGGATCATGAATACCTGTGCAGCTGATGCAATTTGCCATTGTGACAGTTTAATATATAGGGGAAAATATTAATCATCTGAATAACTGGGACGGCACTAGTCTGGTTTATTTATGATATATGAGCAACCACTGCAGATAAAGATAATGCTGTCTAATCACTGTAAGCATAAGCTCTGGTTAATGTGCAATACATACACAAAGACACACACATATATACAATACATATCAAAAAAAGAGAAATTTTCCCCATGGGACTTTTGTGAGTTGTGCCACATAAAGACTGGTACAAATATATACACAAAATACAAAATTTATTACATGTTAAAGTTAAAATCAGACATATTGGACTAGTGTATTTCAAAATACAAAGACACAAAGTACATATTTTTTCGTAGAATTACATATATACACACATTTTCAAAAGCACTTGTTTTATTTATTTTATTATGGCAAAGCATCTCAGATACAAGTCAAGTAGTCTCGACAAATTTACTGAACTTATCAATAAGACAACACATAGTCAGCATATACCAAAGACCAGGAACAGATGAGAACAATGGATACGTTTGTTGACTGCTTGTATACAACTTTGCATATACTACAGGATCTAAATCAGCGGTTTCAAAAGCACTTGAATTGATGCAGGTCTGGACTGCGGTGTCTATGCGTTTCGTTGAGCAACACCCACTTCATCAGGAGACAGACAAAATTTGATTTGTGTATATACAGCAAAAGTTCATAAAGATGCACTAAACAGACACATTATTGATGATGCAAGTATATCAAGGATCACAGCTAGATGAGAAATGGCTCTCAGAGTAAGCTCCGTCCGGGAGCTGATAGAGGGGCACACCCGGGCTGAGACATACAACGGTTCCTAAGAAAACATAAACCTCAAAGGAAAAACCAACAGGACCGACTGGGTGATGTGTGTCTTTTTATCCTGGAAGCATGTACAGCTTTAGGAGGGATAAAGTAATCATTCATAGGTCTTCATCTTACCTGGTGGCGTCCGGGAATAATTACTCTCTCTCTGTCTCTCTCCCTCCATATATATATATACATATATATATATACAGTATCTCACAAAGGTAAGTACACCCTCACATTTTTGTAAATATTTTATTATACCTTTCCATGTGACAACACTGAAGAGATTACACTTTGCTACAATGTAAAGTAGTGTACAGCTTGTATAACATTGTAAATTTGCTGTCCCCTCACAATAACTCAACACACAGCCATTAATGTCTAAACTGCTGGCAACAAAAGTGAGTACATCCCTAAGTGAAAATGTCCAAATTGGGGCCAAAGTGTCAATATTTTGTGTGGCCACCATTATTTTCCAGCACTGCCTTAACCCTCTTGGGCGTGGAGTTCACCAGAGCTTCACAGGTTGTCACTGGTGTCCTCTTCCACTCCTCCATGATGACATCACAGAGCTGGTGAATGTTAGAGACCTTGCACTTCTCCACCTTCCATTTGAAGATGCCCCACAGGTGCTCAATAGGGTTTAGGTCTGGAGACATGCTTAGCCAGTCCATCACCTTTATCCTCAGCTTCTTTAACAAGGCAGTGGTCATCTTGGAGGCATGTTTGGGGTTGTTATCATGTTGGAATACTGCCCTGCGGCCCAGTCTCCGAGGGGAGGGGGTCATGCTCTGCTTCAGTATGTCACAGTACGAGTTGGCATTCATGGTTTCCTCAATGAACTGTAGCTCCCCAGTGCCGGCAGCACTCATGCAGACCCAGACCACGGCACTCCCATCACCCTGCATGACTGTAAGCAAGACACACTTGTCTTTGTACTCCTCACCTGGTTGCTGCCACACAGACTTGACACAATCTGAACCAATTAAGTTTATCTTGGTCTCATTAGACCACAGGACATGGTTCCAGTGATCTATGTCCTTAATTTGCTTGTCTTTAACAAACTGTTTGCAGGCTTTCTTGTGCATCATCTTTAGAAGAGGCTTCCTTCTGGGACGACAGCCATGCAGACCAATTTTATGCAGTGTTCGGCGTATGGTCTAAGCACTGACAGGCTGATCCCCACCCCTTCAACCTCTGAAGCAATGCTGGCAGCACTCATATGTCTATTTCCCAAAGACAACCTCTGGATATGATGCTGAGCACTTGCACTCAACATTTTTGGTTGACCATGGTGAGGCCTGTTCTGAGTGGAACCTGTCCTGTTAAACCGCTGTATGGTCTTGGCCACCATGCTGTAGCTCAGTTTCAGGGTCTTGGCAATCTTCTTATAGCCTAGGCTATGTAGAGCAACAATTCTTTTTCTCAGATCCTAAGAGAGTTCTTTGCCATGAAGTGCCATGTTAAACTTCCAGTGACCAGTATGAGAGAGTGAGAGCGATAACACCAAATTTAACACAACTGCTCCCCATTCACACCTGAGACCTTGTAACACTAACAAGTCACATGACACCGGGGAGGGAAAAATGGCTAATTGGGTCCAATTTGGACATTTTCACTTAGGGGTGTACTCACTTTTGTTGCCAGTGATTTAGACATCAATGGCTGTGTGTTGATTTATTATTAGTGGACAGCAAATGTACACTGTTATACAAGCTAAACACTCACTACTTTACATTGTAGAAAAGTGTAATTTCTTCAGTGTTGTCACATGAAAAGATATAATAAAATATTTACAAAAATGTGAGGGGTGTACTCACATTTGTGAGATACTGTAGATATATATTTTCTATATATATATATATAGAGAGAGAGAGAGAGAGAGAGAGAGAGAGAGAGAGAGAGAGAGAGAGAGAGAGAGAGAGAGATCCCTGAACATCTATCAAATTATATATCTCTGCTGCTGGGGATAAGCTTCATGTTCAACACAAACCCAACCTTTTTGCAGTGTGGCGAACAAGAGAAAAACTTGGCATATCTGGCCTGTTAATCCATCCACAAGACTCCTGCATCAGTCTGTCATTTAGGCCTCCTGCATGGGTACCCGAGCCAGTGCAATGTAAATTTTGGCATATTACCCCAGCCCAGAAATTCCAGGTGCTGCGTAAAGCCATCCATAGACACGAATGGCTGTGTGCGGCTGTACTCAATTATACACTAAGGCACATCTCCATCCCTATATAGTACAACAAAACACAGAAAATCACCCAGGGACTATGAAGTGAGCACAGTTGGCCAATGAGCATAACATAAGTAAACACAGTCTAAAGATTTTTTCAAAAATAATCATACATACATGCATGGATAGCATAGAAGAATGCCAAGCCGATAGAATGATACACATAGTATAAAAATTACAATAATACATATGAAAGAAGCAATGTATACAAGCATCTAAAAAAGCTGTCACGTTTTGTGAGACATGGCTCTCTTTTTCAGGGGTGGATGCGTGTGTGGTGTATCTAAAATGGAAGTAAACAAAAAAGATGTATAACACAGTAATAATTATTTTGGCAAATGGTAAGAGGGGTCTAAGAGAAAGAGACCCCATACTCATCAATTGGCAGAGCCAGGGTGCCGAATGCTGGATTCCCAGAGGGCGGCAGTGACAAATGTCGAGCTGAGGAGGCGGAACCAACCATAACCCCACCAGGGGACAACAGGAAGGCAAATATGGCATGGGTAAAGGTGTGAATCACTAAGGGTCTCACAATATCCATTATAGATGTCATCTGTAACATAAGTATATGTCAATAATTGCTAGAGTAGCAAAGTAGGCGTAAAAAATAAATGGTTAAATACATATGTACCTGTATGAACCAACCTGGTCCAATGGCAATATGAACATGGAGACCAGAGGGAAGTGAGGAGTAAATACAAAAAAACAAAAGGGATGTCTGTAAAGGCAATCCCTAGGAAAGAAAGTGAAAAATTAAAAATGCGTAAGGACATGTTGAAAACCAATACCAGGCTCAAAATATGTGTTCAAGTATAAGAGATAAGTGTGTACTTGGGGAGCAGGTGTGTTAAATTTGGTGTGATCGCTCTAAATCTCTCATACTGGTCACTGGAAGCTCAACATGATACCTTGTGGCAAAGAATTCTCTGAGGATCTGAAAAAAAGAATTGTTGCTCTACATAAAGATGGCCTAGGCTATAAGAAGTTTGCCAAGACCCTTAAACTGAGTTGCAGCGTGGTGGCGAATATCATACAGAGGTTTGACAGGACAGGTTCCACTCAGAACAGGCCTCGCCATGGTCAACCAAAAATGTTGAGTGCATGTGCTCAGTGTCATATCCAGATGTTGTCTTTGGGAAATAGACGTATGAGTGCTACCAGCATTGCTGCAGAGGTTGAAGGGGTCAGCCTGTCAGTGCTCAGACAATACGCAGCACACTGCATAAAATTGGTCTGCATGGCTGTTGTCCCAGTAGGAAGCCTCTTCTAAAGATAATGCACAAGAAAGCCCGCAAACAGTTTGCTGAAGACAAGCAGACTAAGGACATGGATTACTGGAACCATGTCCTGTGGTCTGATGAGCTCAAGATAAACTTATTTGGTTCAGATGGTGTCAAACATGTGTGGCAGCAACCAGGTGAGGAGTACAAAGACAATTGTGTCTTGCCTACAGTCAAGCATGGTGGTGGAAGTATCATGGTTTGGGGCTGCATGAGTGCTGCCGGCACTGGTGAGCTACAGTTCATTGAGGGAACCATGAATGCCAACATGTAATGTGACATACTGAAGCAGAGCATGATCCCCTCCCTTCAAGACTGGACCGCAGGGCAGTATTCCAACATGATAATGACCCCAAACGCACCTCCAAGACGACCAATGCTTTGCTAAAGAAGCTGAGGGTAAAGGTGATGGACTGGCCAAGCATGTTTCCAGACCTAAACATTATTGAGCATCTGTGGGGCATCCTCAAATGGAAGGTGGAGGAGCGCAAGGTCTCTAACATCCACCAGCTCCGTGATAGATATCATCATGGAGGAGTGGAAGAGGACTACAGTGGCAACCTGTGAAACTCTGGTGAACTCCATGCCCAAGAGGGTTAAGGCAGTGCTGGAAAATAATGGTGGCCACACAAAATATTGACACTTTGGGCCCAAATTGGACATTTTCACTTTATTAATGGCTGTTTATTGAATTATTTTGAGGGGACAACACATTTACACTGTTACAAGCTCTACACTCACTACTTTACATTGTAGCAAAGTGTCATTTCTGCAGTGTTGTCACATGAAAAGATAGAATAAAATATTTACAAAAGTGCGAGGGGTGTACTCACTTTTGTGAGATACTGATATATATATATATATATTTTTTTTTTTTTTCTTCCTTTTGGTGGTTGAACTAGATGGTCTTTTTTCAGCCTAAGTACTGTAACTACGTGAGAACAGAAATGCAGGAGAAATCTTTCAATGGGGACATTTGTTCCATTGATGATTGTTTGGGAGGGGATTTCTACTTCCTGTTGTGTCTACAGCAGAGGGAGAGAAAATCTCCCAAATAGGACACAGATGTCAAAAACCTGATAAGTGTTTTAACTATTCCCTACTCTTTTCACAGGGCCGCCATCAGGGGGGTACAGGCAGCACTGTTGTAAGGGGCCCCAGTAGGGTTGCCACATCATCCCTTTAATCCAGGACACATATGAATTACACAGGTTCTGTGGCTGATTAAGGTGGTAATTAAACTCACTTGGTGCCTTATCTGCATTAAATTAGCCTCAGAACCTGTGTAATTCATATGTGTCCTGGATTAAAGGGATGATGTGGCAACCCTAGGCCCCAGTGTCTCAAGGGGCCCTTACAACAAAGACTTTAGCAGTCTTTAACATTGGAGTCTATGGGAGGAGGACACCCAGTTTGGGGACACCGTTCTCCCGAACCATAGCCGATAAAAATACCAAACTTAGATCACATAGAGAGGACCCCCTGGTAAATGGTTTGGGCCATACCTGGTCCTCAAAGTGACAAGTCATTGACCAGCAATTGTCAGGTGAATTTCGGACTTAACATTGGAGTCTATGGGAGGGTGGCACCCGGTTTGGGGACACCGTTCTCCCAAACCATAAGCGATACCAAACTTGGGTCACATGGATATGCCCCCCTGGACAATAACTGGTCTATGGTTGGGACCTCCAGCACCTATGATTCGGCCGTACTGGGTCCCCAAAATGACCCGTCATTGACCGGCAATTGTCGGGTGAATTTCGGACTTAACATTGGAGTCTATGGGAGGGGGACACCTGGTTTGGGGACACTGTTCTCCCTAACCATAGCTGATAAAAATAACAAACTTGGGTCACATAGGGAGGACCCCCTGGACCACAACTGGTCCAAGTTTGGGACGTCCAAAACCTATGGTTCGGTGCGCGGTCTTATTGCAAGCTTCGGGTGAGCCTGTGCTGCCTGTGCACTGTTTTTTTTAACCCCTTGGATCCCACTCTAGCATGCATTGTACACTTCACTTCACTTGAATGGGTCATGCTTGGCAGGCTAAATCTGGTAAGTGTGACAGCGTGTATAATTCCTACTGCGGCTGCAACATGTGTACACCCCTTGTCAGTGGGCGGATGTGGTGGTATAGCCAGTGGGTGGGCCCTGGGGAATGATGGTGGTCAGATGGGGGGGGCCCAGGTCTAAAGCCGTGTAAGGGGCCCCAAAATTTCTGATGGCTGCCCTGTCTATTCAGAACAAAAAAGTTACAATATTCTAGTCTAAAAAAACAAAACTATCCGTGTATACGAGTTTTATTAAATCTCTATTTCTCTCTAATACCACAAAGACATGGAGAAGTCTTTATGGTAGATAATATGGCTTTTTAGAATTACAAGGTTGCTGATCCTAGGACAGTGGTGACAACAGGGACATCACCCTGAGAAGTGCTTAACTATCCATAAACATGTAGCTCTGCTGTCTTTGATGAACTATCATATGTCTACGATGTTCTAAGTAGTTATAGTCAGGGATAGTGATACTGAGAAGTGGCTGTTGCACAGAGGTAAAACTCTTAGGTCAGACATTCTAGATAATGCTATGGAAGAGAACAGTGAGCAAGTCCCATTGGGATGAGACTACTGTCAAAGAAAAGGCTTATTATGAGTTATGACCTGCAAAAGATCATCTCTTTTGCAAGGAAAAAAAAATGTGTTAGTGTCTGGTGACTCTTGCAGTAACATTTTCACAATGCTATCTTATCCTATGTGGTTGTCACTTCTATGCAAAGTGTAGTGGCTGATTATACCAAAGCGAGATGAGCTGTGGCAAGCCATACTGTTGTTACATCTTTGACCAGTACATCACCCCTCTATGGTAGAATAGCACCCTGAAAAATAATGACTGAAGCATTAGGGAAGCTACTTCTGGCTAAGCCACTAAGCAAATGTCAAAGAGCCTGTTTGTGCGGCTGAGGTTTATGCATTATGGGATGAAAATGTGTACAATGGCATGCCGAAAGAACAAAGGGAGGATTTGCTGGAGTAGACAGGAAAAGAAGCAACCCTCAACAGTCAGGCTGAAATTGCACTGACAATGAATCTAACTGCTGTAAGAGCAATATGCCGGATGTCACAACGAGAGGGTAGGCAGAAGAATGGGAACTTTTCCTCTTCAATTGTATCTCCATCACATATAAACTATCTGGCACTAAACTGCAGAGATAACAGGAAAATGATTGCGTATAATTATATCACCTTGTATATCACCTTGCAGGTAATCATTTCAGAGCACAATAAGGGTATTAAATATTAGTTCTGCGCATTGTGAGAAGCAATGTTCTATGCATACGTCAGGATCTGGATCAGATAAGGTAAAGAATTATTTTTGATTTATGAGTTTCTATTATTTGCATATCATTAATGTTTTTTTTTTTCAGGAGATTACTAAACAAAGCTGCGTGTTAGTTACATCTTTACACTGTCTCAGTAAACAGTTATATTGAACAGTTGAATCTCACCAGATCCTTGTGATTGTTTCTGTACAAAAGTGTACTAAATAGATATAACAAAAGCATGAATTTATTTATGAATAGTTCATTAAAGTGTTACTAAACCCACAACAGTAAAATCAGCCTGTATATTCAGTAAAGCATGCTTGTTATACTCACTGTGGAACCTAAGGGGTTAATCCTTTGCATCACTGCTTGATCTTGTATGCACAGATCCTCCCCTCCCTGCACTGTCCCCCTGGACAAGTCCGGATAACACAGAGCCTTTGGAGTCAGGCTGCACATGCTCAATTTGATGTGTATTGCTAGAGAGTTTTTTTATTTCTTGGGAGAGTGCATGTGATCAGCACAGGGCCAATTAGCACCGTCCAGACAGAGGGCCAGGAGCTCTGCAGCCTCATAGGACAGCTCAGTGCAGTATAACTCCTCCTACAAGCTTCACCAGGAACTGATAGAAGTCACAAGACTGCTATATACTGCTGATGAGAAAAGGTATTTAGCAGTTTATATTTACTAAAATAATTTCATTTCCATGTTCTGTGTACTGTGGGAGACCCGATATAGTGAATACAGTGGCCTGGGTTTAGCAACACTTTAATATCATTGGTATCCATTCACCACTGTTTTAGGCATATTTTTTTAAAAAGTTGCATGAGTCTGAATTGTTATACAGGGTGGGCCATTTATATGGATACACCTTAATAAAATGGGAATGGTTGGTGATATTAACTTCCTGTTTGTGGCACATTAGTATATGTGAGGGGGGAAACTAATTATAGTGGTTGGTAAGGGTAAAATAATTCCACATAGGTATATTTACCGGGTGGGACATATTGTTAAGTCTGAGTACGTTGAAAAATTTTTTTATACGGATTTTGTCACCACTTACCTATGGTTACTATAATTTCACAACGATTTGGGTCCGGTGACATAAGTGATATAGCCCAGAGGGTGTCATGTGTCTTGTACCTTTACTTTAATAAAATCATTTATATTTGACGATTTATGGAAAAGAGTAGTCGTCATATATCGTCAGAACACTGAAGATAGTCAAGGACCACTTCGAACATCCTCCTCAATATGACGTGACTCGACAGGATACTCCGACGT
>BLSH010107290.1:161357-189837 GCA_018402905.1 Glandirana rugosa
CATATTCTCTGTCCCAATTGGGGAAGTGACGGTTACTGTAAATGTGTCATTAGTCACGTAAAAATATCGTGACTAGCGACATATTTACGGTTACCAGGGTTTTTTCAAAGTTTTACCAGGCTGTACAGGCGACTTTATAACGTCATGGCGTTTTTTAGCGTCTAGCGGCGGTAAAAATCTAAAATACAAATCCAAAAAAAAAATATAAAAAAACATTTTTTTTCACCGTTTTTGGCCGATTTATATTCTTCCTCATATTTGCGATAAAAAAAATCGCAATTGGCGTTTATTGATTGGTTTGCGCAAAAGTGGTCGCGTTTACGGATGATGAGAATTCATTTTTGGGGTTTTTAATTTTTTTTTATTTTTTACTAAAAATGGCGGCGATCTGCGATTTTTTGCGGTACTGCAATATTTCAGCGGACATGTCGGACCATTTTGAAACTTTTTTGGGACCATTGGCATTTATACAGCGATCAGTGCTATAAAAATGCACTGATTACTGTGTAAATGTCATTGGCAGTGAAGGGGTTAACCTGCAGGGGGCGCGCTAAGGGTTAACTATGTTCCCTGGGTGTGTTCTAACTGTATGGGGGACTGCCTATCTGGGGAAGGGAAGTAGTCACAGCCTTCACGTAAAGGAAGGCTGTGATCACAGCCCTTCCCCCTCACACAGAGCGGAGGTCCGTGTTTACATACACGGACCTCCGCTCACTCGCTCCGGGGGGGCCATCGCGGGTAGCCGGCGGCAATCGAAGCCGCCGCACCCGCTCCCCGGCCCCCCCTGGACACAGTGAGCGAGCGGGCGTGCCTCCGGCGGCGCGCGCGCGCTCACTAAACTCGTTGCCGCAGCCGCCGTCGTATGACGGCGATTTGCGGGAACGAGCCACTTTGCCGCCATCAGATGCCGATCGGCGGTCGGCAAGTGGTTAAGGTGTATCCATATAAATGGCCCACCCTGTACGATCACAGGCTACCTAAACTTCTTTTCACCAGAGAGGAAGAAAATTAAATTATGAATTTCCAGACTTACTAACTCTCACTCTTAAAAATAAGAAATGCCTCTAAGAAAATGTTCCTGAAGCCAACTTGCTTAATTTTAACCACTTCCATAGATATACTGCTGCAGAGTGGGACCCCAGGAAGAAGTCTTATTAGATGAAACTGGTAGAGCGACGGCTCCATTCCGGTACTGCTTCACCATTCAACTTGTCCTTGTGGGAGATGTGATGTTTACATGCGGTGTTTTTATTGCCTATGTAAGTGCAACCTTTAAATAAATTTTAAACACTTTTATACGGATTTACACTACCCCTTTTCTTTCCTGATTTGATGCACCTGCTCTGATGAGGGGAATGTATGGTGTATATGGTTTGGACAGAATATTGGGATGTTTTGTTCCAGTACTTTGGATTGAAGACATAGAGGAGCTTTACCCACATACTGTTTTTGACCACCCATAATAGGTGTGTCAACGCTAGAGGGTAAGCCTACATCTTATCCGGTTACGGTGGTTGCATTACACTTGGTTTACGCATGCCCACGATGCTAGTTATATGAAGATATCCAATAGAGTTATCTATGCTTCATCAATTACTATGCTTGATTATTTTATATGGACTCTGACATGGACTTTTGATTAGTATTTCACCAGTGTATATGTTTACCAATTTCATACATTGAGTCACTAATTTTTTCACTTTGCTGATTTAGTGCAACACTATTTTTTAAATTTTACAGTTTTAGTGTGTATATCTCACATTGAGTGTTGCTTTTTAGGGAGATTTTTTTCTCCTTTATTTTCTTTTTGATAATTTTGTATTTATCACTAGTGCAGTGTATTCTTTGTTCCTCTCAACTCTTAGGCTGGGTTCACACCTATGCGAATTGGATGCGGCTTAAACCGCATCCAATTCGCAGGACACTTGAAAACACATTGTTTTCAATGTGTCCGGTTCACATATGTGCGGTGCATTCGCACTCCGCATTGCACAAAAAACGCACACGTTTTTTGTGCAATGCGGTGCGAATTCCCAGCCTGTTGAGTTCAATGGGAGCGCATCTAACCCGGAGATGTGCTCCGCATTGAACAGCGATTTTGCAGGGATCTTTCCCCTCCTCGCTGCACCCCCCTCCCTCCCCGAGCAGCCGATGCGCTGCGAGAACGGACATGAGCCGCCGAACGGCGGCTCCGCCCCTTCTCAGCAGCAGACAGGCTGGAATTCGCACCGCAATGGTGTGAATCCAGCCTCAAGGTTGGTCCATTGTGAGTATATCAGGACATACCCCCTATATCAGGGATATGTAATTAGTGGACCTCCAGATGTTGTAGAACTACAAGTCCTATGAGGCATTGCAAGACTCAAGCATGACACCCAGAGGCAGAGGCATGATGGGACTTGTAGTTTTGCAAAAGCTGGAGGTCCACTAATTGCATATCCCTGCCCTATGTGTACATTCTCCCTCTGCCAGTGCAATGAATTAATGAGATAATGAGCGGCAGAAGAGGAGTAAAATCTTCAGCTGTTTAGTATCAGAGGTGGCTTTGCTAGTAAACATGAGGAACAGTACAACCCTTAAGGTAGCAGTGAAGTGGTACAAAATGATCTGGATGTAGTGGTGTCTAAGGCTTCCTGCACACTGGACAATAAGCCCCTATGCATGAGATTCCAACATTTTTTTTGTGAGAGCACTAGGCACAGGCCCACTGCTAGCAGCCTGTAAAACTCTATGAGAGGCTTAAAACTGTTGCGGCTAGATGGTGGACTAAGTAGTAATAATATTTAGGACAGTATGTGACCAAGCACGAATGCCCGGAATACAGGAAGTCTGCATGCTGGGCATTCATCCCTGGGCACATACTGCCCTAAACATTAGTACCACCCGGTGTCAGTGCACTGTCCAGCCCTATCCAGCCATAGCAGCTTTCAGCCTCTCATAGAGTCATACATGCTACTGCCAGCGGGGCTGCACGTTATGCCTCTGCCTCCCACCCGCACATAAAAAATAGAATTTCGTGCACAAGGTCTAAACACCTAGCAGTGCAGGAGAGAAAAGGGATGGGCAGGCTCTCCCTGACTTGTTGCAGCTCTCAATGTTCAGTGAAATCAAAGTAAGTAATATCAGTACAGGAGAGGGGTCTGTACAGTAAAGCCAAGGCTGCAATTCAGCTTTAATAAGTGACGAAAAAGAAGATATATGTAAGAGACATTTTTCTTTTAGGTCTAATTCCTTTACCTCCTGTTCAAATCTTCCATGTTTAGTTACTGACCCTAAGAATGGATAATAACATGTATGAGAGTGTAGGATTTTAGGAATATGAGTTTTTCCTTGTTCCACTTAGTTAACCACTTCAGCCCCAGGATTTCACACTTTAGGACCAAAGTACTTTTTGCGATTCGGCACTGCATCACTTTAACTGACAATTGCGCGGTCGTGCGACGTTGTACCCAAAGTAAATTTGCGTCCTTTTTTTCCCACAAATAGAGCTTTCTTTGGTGGTATTTGATCCCCTCTGCGTCATTTCTGATCGCCGTTATAAACAAAAAAAAAGAGCGACAATTTTGCAAAGAAAAAAAACAATACGTTCTTTTTTCTAAAATACAAATCCAAAAAAATATATATATAAAAAAAAAATTTTCATCAGTTTTGGCCGATTTATATTCTTCCTCATATTTTTGGTAAAAAATATCGCAATCAGCGTTTATTGATTGGTTTGCGCAAAAGTTTCCGCGTTCACTTGATGAGAATTCACAAATGATGAGAATTCATTTCTGGGGTTTTTTTTTTACTAGTAATGCGATCTGCGATTTTTAGCAGTACTGCGATATCGCAGCGGACAGGTCGGACCATTTTGACACTTTTTTGGGACCATTGGCCTTTATACAGCGATCAGTGCTATAAAAATGCACTGATTACTGTGTAAATGCCATTGGCAGTGAAAAGGTTAACCTGGAGGTGGCGCTCTAAGGGTTAACTGTGTTCCCTCAGTGTGTTCTAACTGTATGGGGGCTGGGCTGGCAGGGGGAGGGGAGTGATTGCGGCTTCCATATACAGGAATCTGTGATCACAGCCCTTCCCCCTCTGTCAGAACGGAGATCCGTGTTTACATACACGGACCTCTGTTCTCTCACTGCGGGGGGGGGGGGGCAATCGCGGGTAGCCAGCGGAGATCGAGTCCACCCTACCCGCTCTCTGGCCCCTCACACAGTGAGCACACGAGCACTTCGCCGGCACGCGCTCACTATGCTAGTTATCCCAGCCGCCGCCAGGTGATGGCGGTTTGTGATAACGAGCCACTTTGCTGCCGTCACGCTGCAGCGGGCAGTCGGCAAGTGGTTAAAGAGGAAGTAAACCCAGATTGGGTTTACTTCCTCTATATTTCCCTGTAAAGTAGATGCATAATGGGCTACTATGCAGTGCATAGTAGCCCATTATGTGTCACTTACCTGCAAAGGAAGCCTGCGATGTCCAGTGCTGTCCCCTGTGCAGGCAGCTTCCATCTTCAGCCCCTCTTCCTTCCGGGGCCGCAATCTCCGGCTATGTGACTGGCCGGAGTCGTGTCACGGCACGATCACAGTGAAGAAATGGCACGGAGGCCGTTTCTTCACTGCGCATGTGCCGAATGACGTCGGCACATCTCGTACACTGCATATCTCCTGAATCATGTAGGTTTGGGAGATATACAGGAAACCTACAGGTAAGCCTTATTATAGGCTTACCTGTAGGTTAAAGTGGTTGTCACAAGTTGACAACCACTTTAACTAGCTTAAAGCAGTGTTCCAGCCGAAATTTTACTGTTAAGATAAAAATACCACTTTAAAAGTCATTCTTAGTGTATTCTAGTAAAAATATGCTGTATACTTAGGTCCCTTTAGCATGTTAGCAGCATCGATTTCTTACTTTACAAGGTTCCAGCAGACCGTGGCCATCTTCTGTGTGGGCATCTGAAGCCAAAGTGTATCTCTTCCTGTATTCCCTGCAAACTGTCTTCCCATCCTGCCACTACCAATCTTGCACATGCTCAGGAGTATAATAGCTTGTGGGTGAGGTTTCCATAGCAATGGCAGGGTTAGAGGAAGTTGCCGCCCTTAGCTGTGGAAACCTCTCTTCTCCCTCCAGAAACTAGGACATTTCACAGCATACACCAGGATTGTACATCAAGTTTTCCAGAAAGCTCTTTCAAAAGTAATACCTTTCAAAAATTACTGCAAAACACAGTATTCTCACAGAATGTAATTGTAATTCTTATTTCACGCATTATTTCTCTATCCCTTGCTCATGTGCAGATATTTAGATATATATATACACACACATAATATATATATATACTGTGTGTGTGTCAAAATTGCCCCATCATAATTTCCCCCTATAATAATTGCCCCCATTGTACTACCCCATCATAATTGCCCCATCACACTGCACCGTCATAACTGCCCCCATCATAATTGCCATGTCATAATTGCCCTTTGTAATACTGCCCCGTCATAATTGCCCCTGTCATTATTGCTCCCTTTCATACTGCCCCATCATAATTGTCCCATTACACTGCCCCGTCATACAGCCCCCATAATAATTTCCCCTGTCATAATTGCCCTGTCATACTGCCCCATCATAATTGCCCCATCATCATTTCCCCCATAATAATTGCCCCTGTCATAATTGCCCTGTAATACTGCACCATCATAATTGCCCCATCATAATTTCCCCATCATAATCGCCCCTCTTATAATTGTCCCGTAATACTGCCCCCATCACAATTGCCCTGTCATAACTCCCCCATCATAATTGCCCTGTCATAATTGCCCCCATCATAACTGCCCCATCATAATTTCACCATCATAATTGCCCCGGTCATAATTGCCTCTGTGATAATTGCCCCTGTCATAATTGCCCCCATTGTACTGCCCCCATCATGATTGCCCCATTGTACTGTCCATCATAATTGCCCTCATTGTACTGCCCCGTCATAATTTCCCTCATCATATTTGACCCTGTCATAATTGCCCCTGTCATAATTGCCCTGTTGTACTGCCCCATCATAATTGCCCCGTTGTACTGCCCATCATAATTGCCCCGTCATAATTGCCCCGTTGTACTGCCCCCATCATGATTGCCCGTTGTACTGCCCCCCCCCATACTGTATTTCAGTATGTCAGCTTTGTTTACTGTTAAAAATCTGTGTTAAATCAAAAACTCTGGTGGGTGTACAAAGATGTCCGCTTGCCGCTTTCTCACTCCTTAGTATGGACGAGTGCGGGTGTAGCAAGATGGCAGGGACAGAACGTCACTTCTGGTTTCCATTTCTGTGGTGTTTCAATTTCTGACGCTACACCAGCGATGCCTAGTGTCTCCTGGGATTGATGACACACATCTCCCAGAAAACTTTGCAAACCGGAAATGACGCGTGCGGCCGCAGAGAGGGAAGTGAAAAATGAATTATCCTCCAATAAAGTAAGTTATTTAGAAAAAAAAATGCCAATTCATTTTTAATACACATAGTACTACTGTATGGATAGGAGTTCTAAATGTGGGTGGAACTCGGCTTTAGTGTATATGGAAACCCAGTCACTAAAACCTCATTTAAGCTTTCACATGTGATTGTCATCTCATGGGTCATTTTTAATATTTTAAAATCTGCAGCTCAATAAAATAGCATTTGGCGATCTTGCCATGAAGGTCCCTGCTTCCCAGTTGTGCTCCTCCATTCACATGGGCTTTCAATGGAGACTACAAGTGGACATCCAACACATATTACACAGGCATGATCCACTGTTGTCACTATTAGGAGACCTACCTGGAGAAAGGACATGTAACCATTGCTCAAGTGCAAGTGCTTTTCAAAGAGGCTGCATTAGATCAGAGGCAGTTAAATACTACAAAGGCGAAAAAAAGGTGAAAACAAGTATTAAAAAAATAATAATAAAAAGAAAGGCTATATATCGCCAAGTTGGGACTTTAGATGAGGCATGCGGTTGGACAGAAAGCGAACACAATGGTTCTAATTGAAATGTATATACTTTATTATTGCGTAAGCATATGCAAACATAGGCACAGTGATACGTGGTTGATGGCAGCCCACCAAGAACCCAATCCATAAAAACATGGTATGTATAACAATAAATCAAATTGTGCCTAGATAAAACAGGTAGTAACTAATTAGATCCAATTATACCCAAATAAACAGGTATGAGCAGAGTGTATATAGATTGTCTAGGGGAGTAAAGGAGTAGACCATGAGTAAAAATACCATGGTGGCCAGAGTACTCGCTCTCGCACCCCTCATTCATGGGCTGTATGTAAGTATGGGTGGATGGATTTTCCATTCCCCTTCATGGTCATCTATTTTTACTCATGGTCTACTCCTTTACTCCCCTAGACAATTTATATACATTCTGCTCCTGATGAGTGGCAAACGTGCCACGAAACACGTCGAGCTCCAGATGTTACAGCCATGTGGTTACCATGTATTTTATTATGTATCTTTACTTACCTGTTTATTTGGGTGCATTTGGATCTAATTTGTTACTACCTGTTTTATCTAGGCACAATTTGATCTATTATTATTATTATACATACCATGTTTTTTATGGATTGGGTTCTTGGTGGGCTCGTCAACCACGTATCACTGTGCCTATGTTTGTAATAATACAAATAATACAAATGCAATAATAAAGTATATACATTTCAATTAGAACCACTGTGTTCGCTTACTGTCCAACCGCATGCCTCATCTAAAGTCCCAACCTCGCCATATAGCCTTTCATTCTTTTTTGCAAACTAGCGATGGAGGCAATTTGATGTTAATTCTCCTAGGCCTCACTCAAAGTCCCACTCCCCCCCCCCCCTTTATTTCAGTATTAAAAATGTTGCAATTGTTTATAATACACAGCGCTAAAAAAAAACTAAATGTCGTTCAGTAAAGGTTGACATCTACATTAATACACCAATGGCACAATTTCACTTTCCTAGTTTTAATGGCTTAATTCATTAAACTAATAGACTATTTTACTTTTTGGAAGGGAACTGGCCAGAGCCGTGTGAAGTCACTCTCGCGCGCGGGAGCCGCCGGTCACGGCACATGCTACTGAAGAAACGGTCCTTCAGAGCACATGCGCCGATGACATCATCGGCGCAGTATACAGTAAGTATCTCCTAAACGGTGCACGTTAAGGAGATATTTACATTACCTATAGGTAAGACTTATTCTAGGCTTACCTATAGGTACAAACATTATAGGGAGGTTTACAACCTCTTTAAATTTGAAATTTTTTATGATAAATTGCTAGATCAATATGGAAGTGTAACATCATTCCCTCAATCAACATTGACTATTTGTAATCCTTATACTGATATTAGTAAATAGATAGCAAGGTATATAATATTATATATATATATAACTATTTTTTTTTACATTTCCTCAGTTACTTCCTGGTTTCTACGCCTAGAAAAAATATGTTTTGGCCCAAGTAGCCTGAAAAATATATTAAAACATCTACAAAGCATAGCCCAAGTATTTTCTGGAGGAGATGCTTGGTTCCTTTTTTTGCAATTCATATATTTAAAAAAAAAAAGATTAGTGCTTTAAATAGTAATAATGCAAAGTGTTAATGCAGTCTTAACAAGCACCTAAAGCCTCCTACACACTATCCTGGACCGCTCAGGTCGGAAACACTGTACTAACAATCCGATGGTAGTACAGTGATCTCCCCTGCTGTACTATTGTGTTCTGACAGGGGGACGGCCACCCCTGCCAGAATGCTCTGATCAGCGTTCTCAGCCATTGGCCCATGTTTGGCTCAACATTCGTACATATGTACTAGCCATTAGCCTCCCCTTTTTTATGTGTGCAGAAAAGGGATTCCACACTTCTGTTTTACATTTGAGGTGTTACTTCTCTCTCTCTCTCCCTTTTTGCTACTCTAAATATGGCTTTTTATCTTTGATCTCCCTTTTATTAGCACATTCTTCTTCAACAACCACCCCCTTCCTTCTTTTTGGTCTGATTGATCCTTGATTGAGAAATACATCGTCCATTGAATATTTTAACATTCTTTCCCTAATGTCACGGATTAGGTATGTTAGGGGGACGGCTCCCATGCCAGAACACTCTGATCAGCACTTTCAGCCATTGGCTGAGAGCACTGATCAGGAGCAGCTTGGGAGACTTGTTTTGGTCATGTCCTTTGACTGTTGGACCGACTCCAGTACACACGGGCCGCCCGACATTTGGCCCGTGTGTACCAGGCTTAATACTTAGCAGAATGCCAGTGTATGGAGCTGCTTCTCTTTAGTGTCTGTATTTAAAAATAAAATAATAATATAAAGTGAGTACACCCCCTCACATTTTTGTAAATATTTTATTATATCTTGTCATGTGACAACACTGAAGAATGACACTTTATTACAATGTAAATTAGTGAGTGTACAGCTCCAATTTGGGGTTTCTGGCCCAGCTACAAGGGACAGGTAGTACCTGTTCATAACTAGCTAACTCTCTGGTAGGTACCATGCAACAGCTACAATATCTCACAAAAGTGAATACACCCCTCACATTTTTGTAAATATTTTATTATATCTTTTCATGTGACAACACTGAAGAATGACCCTTTATTACAATGTAAAGTAGTGAGTGTACAGCTTGTATAACAGTGTAAATTTGCTGTCCCCTCAAAATAACTCAACACACAGCCATTAATGTCTAAACCGCTGGCAACAAACGTGAGTGCCCCAGATTTGTCACCACCAGGAACCCGAGCAATGACATGCAATCATAGCTAGAGCACATGTAGACATGAAGTGGTTGCAAAGAGGCTGCAGGCGATCAGGAGCAGGGGTACCAGGGTACTGGAAAAGACATTGATAAATACAGGCATCTGAGTGTGCCTGTTTGGTATTGGTAATGCTGCTTTACAATATTTTATGTTTGTGTATATTGAATTGAAAGGCTTGTTAAAACAGTTTCTAAAAATCTCTGTGGCTTCATTGTATAAGTCTTAGTAAACTTATCTTCAACAATTGCTTAAAGGACGTCCTATTGCAGAATGAGGTAGGTGTCACAGGTTTCTTTCTCTGCTGTACAACCAACACAGAATGGCTTGGAGTACACAGGAACAGGAATCCAAAGAGAGTTCTGCATGGTTCTTGCTACACTCTCCCAGGGGGTAGGATGCCTTCCTTAATTCATACCCATCCCCACACAATACAAAATCACAACACATCTATGTCTGACATGCCCACCAATGTGAGGACACTGCAGGCTGAGGAGATCCTCTTGTACTCAGGCCAGTGTGACACTGCTACCACTAGGTGTCAGCAACTTTTCATGACTGAATAAGGCATAAATAGTGATGTGCAAATCAGATTGAAAACTGGACAAGTTAGTGAATCTATGCATTTTCCTAAAAACATGCATGTAGATTTGTCAAATTAATTAATTAAAGAAATCAAGATTGTCTGGTTTCTTAAATTGCACCATTCAATAAAGATCAAGACAAATCAACATGCAAATATTTAAAAGTAAAAACTGATGAATAGAAAATTTCCTAACTAAATCATTCCTAGGTGTAAACATGGACATACGTTTCTACAGTGGATGCGTGCTTAGCACTTTGGACTAGCAGCACTAGGGTTGTTGGTTCAAATCCCAGCCATGGCATTACCTGCATGGAGTTTGCCTGTTTGGGTTTCCTCCAACACTCAAAAGGCATGCTGGTAGGTTAAATTGCTCCTGTCTAATTTGGCCCTAGATTACGAGTTAGGGACCTTAGATTGTAAGCTTCTTTAGGGCAGGGACTGATATGATTTTATAATATAAGTAAAGTGCTGTGTAAATTTATGGTGCTATATAAGTACCTGTAATAAATAAAATATATTGCATTGTTTGTGCTGCAGTTTGTTCACGGAGTAGCCATATTTGAGTAGCCCTTAATTCATAGAGAAAAATGTCTTCCTTGTGTAATCTTTCTTTACAGGCCCTGAGATCTTGTGAAACATACTGCATACAGAACTCTGGGGTTGGGGGATAAGTGTTGCTGATCAGAGGCGGCTCTCTAATTAGGCAAATTAGGCGGTCGCCTAAGGCCTCACACTAACAGGGGCCTCGCAACCGCCTAATTTGACACTGACCACCAGCACCGAGATAGAGAGTACTGACACCATCATGTAAAAGCTCTTAATATATGCAATTGATAAAGTTATTTTTTTTATGGCTTGAATCATTTTTCCCATTATGGGCGTGAGTGGGGGCCTCATGTCTAGGTTTTGCCTAAGACCTCACAAAGCCTAGAGCCGTCTCTGTTGCTGATTATATGCAGTATAAATCAAGGCCAAAGGGCCACACCAGCAAAGAAAGAATTACAGAGAAAAGAGCTACTGAAACAAACGGACAAGCACTAGACAAAAATACAACATATATTAACAGATGGCAGTAGCACACCAAAGATACTGGTGTGTTGAGTTTTACATAAAAAAAGAAACATATAAATATATAGTAGGTGTTACAAAAGATCATACTGAAAAGTATGCAAAAAAATATGAAATTTATTTTTATTTATTTCAGGTACTTATATAGCGCTGTCAATTTATGCAGCGCTTTACTTATATATTTATATTCATATCAGTCCCTACCCTCAAGGAGCTTACAATCTAATACTGTATATTAAAAATATTTTGTACCAAAGCTTGCAAAAGATTGCCAAATGTCTATAACAATAAAAATAATATGTGCATGGTTAAAGCTGAACAGGCTGAATAAAAAAAAGTTAAAGTGCTTGTAAAGGTAAAAGGTTTTTTACCTTAATGTATGTAAAAAAAAAAAACACCCCAGCCCCTAAACACCTGATTTCGATCTGGATCAAGCACTGAGTGCATCTGCAGCAGTTCTTCTCCCCTCTCCCCGGTCTCACAGGCTTGGCTGAGAGCAGTGGGAGCCATTGGCTCCTGCTGCTGTCAGTCAAAACCTGTGAGCAGCGAGCAATGGGCTGTGTGTCTGAATAAAGTCAGCTCGGGAGCGAGCCCGTTTGAGTGCCCTTATAGAAAGTGGCTCTCTATGGGGGTATTCAGCAGGGGAGCCAGGAGCACTGACAAGGGACCCCAGAAGAGGAAGATCGGGGTTGCTCTATACAAAACCACTACACTGAGTAGTAAGTATATGTTTGTTATTTAACCACTTGCTACCCAGGCAAATTCTGACACTTCGCTCCTACATGTAAAAATCATAATTTTTTTGCTAGAAAATTACACAGAACCCCCACACATTATATATGTTTTTTAGCAGAGACCCTAGGGAATAAAAAAGTGCCCATTACAACTTTTTATTTTGCACGGTATTTGCGCAGTAATTTTTTTTTTTGGAAAAAAAAACAGTTTCCTGCATTAATAAAAAATAAAACAGTAAATTTAGCCCAATTTTTTTGCATAGTGTGAAAGATGATGTTATGCCGAGTAAATAGATACCTAGCATGTCACTTTTTGAAATTGCGCACACTCCTGGAATGGCGCCAAACTTCGTTACTTAAAAATCCCCATAGGGAAGGTTTTTTGCAGGTTACTTGTTTAGAGTTATAGAGGAGGTCTAGTGCTAGAATTATTGCGTTTATTTTAATGTTTGCAACGATACCTCATATGTGTGGTTTGAACGTTGTTTACATAAGGGGGCCCGACCTACGTATGTGTTCGCTTCTGCGTGCGAGCACGCGGGGACGGGGCGCTTTCATTTTCTTTATTGTTTATTTTACTTTTATTTTTCTATTTTGACATTTTTTTTTTACTTTTTTTTTTGGATTACTGTTATTCCTATTACAAGGAATGTAAACATCCCTTGCAATAGGAATAGTGCATGACAGGTCCTCTTTACAGCGAGATCTGGGGTCAATAAGTCCCCACATCTCGCCTCTAGGCTGGGAAGCCTGAAAAAAACAAAAAAAAAAAAAAGATCCTGGCTTCCCAGCCAAAGCGACGGCATTTTTTCAAATGCAGAGGCCGGGCGTGACGTCATAACATCGCGCCCACCCTTCCGAAACATCATAGAGACTCCAGGGACCATCTGGCCTGCCGGAAATCTCTATGATCAACATCCGGCATGGACAGATTCCTTCTCCCTGTCCTCGTTTGTACGGGCGACCCGGGAGAAGCTCTGGAGGGCAGTGGGGGGTGGACGTCCTGTCTGCTGCCTGTAAGAACGATAAAGCAGGTGAACAGCCCCTATGATTTTTCTTACAGTGCAGGGAATCGCTTGCTCTAAAAGAGGATATCTGAAAGGTGCCTCCAGCTGCAGGCATCATTCAGATATTCCCACTCAAAGTTGACGAGGTCATATGACGTCGTTGGGTGGGAAGTAGTTAAAAACTCTTAATGGTCTATTTATAAATGTTTTCACACAGGATTCACACATTTTCTAATTGGATACCATTGTAAAAATATATGAAGCCAGGGTGAAAGTTTTGTGAATGTCACTATGATGTCTATTAAAGTGTTTGTTACCCCAACATTTCATATTCCTGATATGTGCCTGCTGTACCATGTACTTGTATGTGAAAAGTATCTTGTTCTCTTTATATTGCTTCCCTTGTGTGAAATCTATGGTGATCTTGTCAGTCCCTCTGCTTTCCTATTGAAAACTGACCACACTAAGCAAGATAGCACACCATAGTAGTTAGTTCACTAGTTGTGCTGAGAACTCAACCTGCTCTCCTCCAATGATCCAACTTGTCCTGATACGCCCCCCCTGCACAGCTGTTCACCGGGAAGCTCAGTGTGCTGCTGTTTCTCCTTCCCTAGCACTTATGTAGCAGAAAACAGAGGCCTTGTGATCACTTATAATAAAAGAGGAAAAAAGGTATTTATATATTTTTTTTATATCCATACACAGTTGTTTTGCCTTTCATTTCTATTAAACTGAATGGGTTGTTTTACAAGGGGATCATTTACAATCACTTGGATGTTGCTGGGAGAAAGGAGGAGAGTCTTACTAAGTACCATTTGGCTAACATAACGTGCAATCAAACAGCATTGTAAAGTGGGCTTGACCAGGGAGTCTGAAAAGGGTTATTAAGGGGGTTAAATAGGAATAGCTTTCTTTTAAATTTATATATTTTCTACTTGTAATTTTTTCTTAAAGTCATTTTAAAGTCTCATTTTTTCCTATTAAAATAACAGAAAATGTCATACCTGCTCTGTGCAGTGGTTTTGCACAGAGCAGCCCCGATCCTCCTCTTCTCGGGTGCCCTGACAGTGCGCTGGGCTCCTCCTCTTCTTTGTGTGAAACCAAGGGAAGCAGTTTCCTATGGTGGCACATGTGCAGGCTCAATCATGCCATTGACAGAGTGCGAGTCAGCCCCACCAGTGTTACCTCATCACTGGATTGGATTGACTGCAGCAGGAGCCATAGCCACTGAGTCCAGTGAGGAGGGGGAGAGAGAGCAGTGGTGTTGCTCTTGGGCACAGCACTGGATCGGGTTCGGGCTCAGGTTAGTATTTAGGGGGGGGGGGGCTGGGGGGAGCTGCATGCAGAAGGGGTTTTTACCCTATTACAGAGAATACAGCAAGGTAAAAAAAACCTTCAGCCTTTACAACCACTGTAACTGATGTCATATGCAGATCACACCTTTGCTCTACTGTACATATGATTTCAATAGCAAACACAATGCAACAATTGATTGTTACATTTTACTTAGACCCGGTCCACACAGGGGCGACTCTTCAGATGACTTAGTCGCCTGACAAGTCGCGCTCCATGCAGTGCATTGGAACCATTCTAATAGGGGCGACTCAAGGTTCCTGTACCACTTTGGGGGCGACTTGCATTGACTTCTATTACAGAAGTCATTTGCAAGCCGCGCTGTGCGGGGCAGCTTCGAGTCGCCCCTGAAGTCGTATCACCCCTGTGTGAACCGACTCTTATTGGCAATTGCATACTATCTCAAGAGATTTGTGATCCTGTTTTTTTTTTCGGTATACAGCGAGAAGGAATGTCGTCACCACTACTTGTATGAAGTATGAGTGCACTGGAAGCTGATGTCAAGGGTAAGTATTTTTTTCCTTATTCTGTTTTTCTAAAGTTTTGAATTTGTGTTTAATTAGGAGAATGGGGCAAGGCATTAAATTAATCTTACATTTCCATGCAAGGTCTGCCAATCAAGGGCTCATTTACGTGGGTGCGGAGGCCTGTACAGATTGTGTTTATGTGCCCAGGAGTGGCAGATGTTCTATGCCGCTTGTCACTGGCATCCTGTTAATAATCAGGTACAGCTGTATGAATTTACCCATTAATTAAGAGTTTACATGTTTACAGAGATAGATGCATGACCCAGAACGCAGTCTGCCTGTGTTGAGGACTATGCATCCATTTCTGTACACATGTAAATGCTCAGATGTGTGAGAAGATCCATGAAGCTGCTGTGCTTGTCATTGTATTTTAGCAGACTGTTGGCAGCGACTGCACAGAACGTCTGTCACTTCCAGGGGAATAAACGCATGCAGTACATATTTCTGCGCCTGTTTGAATGAGATCTAACTAAACAAAACTCACGCACCACTTTAGTAAAGCTCAGCGACCTAGTAGACCTGTTAGAGCTACTTAATTAAAAAGCCTCAATAGTTAATAAAAACTGCCTTCAGATTTAGTACTATGACTAATTCATTATGTTTCTTACTCTGCACGCCCAATGGCCAACTCAAATAACTTTCCAGTAATACAGGCCAAATGTGTCATGTTAGCTCCCATAACTCAGATGAAAATGTTCTTAAAGTATATCTAAAGCCAATTTTTTCTTTAATTCTTGGCACTTTTTTTTCTGCCATATGTGTCTCATTCCCATAGAGTTCTCTTCACTTCCTGTTGTGAGAACACAAAAGGAAGTAAGAGAAAATCTCTCCAAAGTTAGGGAAATGCCCTCTAAGGCTAGATTCACACTAGTGCGTTTTTTGATGCATTTTGCAGTTTTCAAAAATGCAGGGAATTTTTTTTAACATGGGCTCCTATGGAACATGTTCACATCAATGCTTTTTTGTGCCTCTGCGTTTTCGAAAGGGTCGAGGACTTTTTTGCTACGATTTGTGTTTTAAATCTGCCAAAAACAAGATGTTCCCCAAAAAAAATCAAATATAAAAAAACGCAAATTGCAGCAAAATTGCGGTAAAAACCACGGAAAGCACAGCAAAGAGCAGTAAAAAAATGCTGAAAAGCAAAATGCATTGATGTGAATCGAGCTTCAGGCCCCATTCACACCTGAAAAAATGCTGAAAAACAAAATACATTGATGTGAATCGAGCTTCAGGCCCCATTCACACCTGAACGTTTTGTAGCTTGAATATGCTTGAGGCCTCATACACACGAGCGTTTTTTGACGATGCGTTTTTGGGCGTTTTTTTTGCAGCTCTCCATGTTTTTCAATGGCCTCCTAAAAACGCCTACATTTTTGAGCAGTAGAGGACGTCGACGTTAGTGAGCTGTAACTAGATTGCAGGACCAGCACATTCCAAGGCAGTAGCGTTTTGCCGTTTTTGACGCTAAGGCCTCATACACACAGGCGTATGAAAAAAATTAGCAAAACGTCGGGCCCGACGTCAGGGAAAAATTGTTGTTTTTTTTTTTGCATTTTGCATCGGCATTAGTGAGCGCTAATGAGCGTTAGTGAGCGTCGGCGTCAATAGGCGTTTTTTAAAAAAAAAACATTCCTCTGCTATTGTTTAACCTAAAAACCCCAGCGTCAAAAACGCCGGTTAACGCCGGTATGGCGTTAGTGAGCACTAGTGAGAGTTTTGCTGGTTTAGCGTCAAAAATGCCAAAACGCTACAGCCTCGGAACGCACTGGTCCCGTATTCTAGTTACAGCTCACTAACGCCGACGCCCTCTACTGCTCAAAAACGTCTGCGTTTTTAGGGGGCCATTGCATAACATAGAGAGCTGCAAAAATGCCCAAAAACGTGGCGTCAAAAAACACCAGTGTGTATGAGGCCTCAACCGGCAAAACGCTCACTAACGTCGTACCGGCGTTAACCAATGTTTTTGACGCCAGCGTTTTCAGGTTAAAAAATAGCAGAGGAATTTTTTTTTTAAAGAAAAACACCTATTGACGCCGATGCTCACTATCGCTCATTAACGCTCACTAATGGTGATGCAAAACGCTGAAAAAAGCACAGATTTTTCCCTGACGTCGGGCCCGATGTTTTGCTAATTTTTTTCATACACCTGTGTGCATGAGGCCTTAAGCCTGAAGCTACAAAACACTGGAGGGGAAAAAATGAATGATTCTCTATGGAGATGGTTCACATATCCACTCAAAAATGCCTGAAGCCAAAAGCCTGAAAATGCCTGAAGCTCAAACAAGTTCTGGAGGTATTTTTGTAGTTTGATTTGGGCGTTTTTCTACTTTTTACATTGGTGACCTTTTGACCTGTACAAAATAGCGGCAAAAATCTGAGTAAAAATCACTGTAAAAACCGTGTGGTCTGGATACTCCAACCTGGATAGTAGCCTATCATTAAAAGTGAAGTGGTGGATGTTGCCTATGTAGGAAGAGGGACGCAAGTATTGATTAACGCTTGTTAAGAACGTCTGGTCTTTTGATGCTACGTGCTTATCCAGATTCATTCTGGTAAGAGTACCTAACTATCTTGTTGGTGGTGGTCATCACTGCATGCAGGTGGAAGTCACACTTTATTTAACGAGACCTGCTGTGGACTGCATTATATAAATTCACAGAGAAAAAGAAAGGAAAAATTATCAAGAGTGTTTTAATTTTGGACACTTTATGGCACTTTATTTCACCGATTTTATTTAAAAATTTTATTGAATTTTTATATTATGTATCTAAATTGTGATGTTTATGCTAACAAGCAATTTTTAGCACTGCACTTGATTTCACGTGCAGTTATGATTCCCGTGACATCTGAGATGAAGGAAAAAAACTTTTTCCAGAAAGGAAGTATGTGTGGGCAGTCCCATAAAATGTGTATTAGTGAGCCCCTATGAGAGCACCCCTCTAACAGTCATCATTGTCTAAGTTTGTGAACTTATACATCTGAACCGGGGTGAGATACCAGCTGTGCTGAAGTTTTTGTGAGACTTCCCAGAATGAGATGCAGCTAGAGGAAGTTTGATTGTAGTGAATGGCTTTGCACCATTGATAGTCTGTGAATGTAGTCTATAGGTATTTTCCCCATCTTTTGTGTGTTGACAGTTTAGTGAATATGTTTTTGTTATGGAGGGTGTTGTAAAAGAGAGTACCGTATATACTCATGTGTAAGTCGACCCGTGTATAACCCGACCCCCTACTTTTGCGCAAAAAATATGGGAAAACGTATTGACCCGTGTATAAGCCTAGGGTGGGAAATGCAGCAGCCAGAACACAGGGACAGGGAGCCAGAACAGAGGGATTTTAGCCAGGACACAGGGATATTAGCCAGGACACAGGGATTTTGGCCAGGTCACAGGGATTTTAGCCAGGACACAGGGATATTAGCCAGGACACAGAGACTGTAGCCAGAACACATAAGGGATGAGTAAGGTAGTTTCACATTAAACAGAGCTGTGCTGCTTCTAAGAGCCGTTCTGTGCTTGTAAGTGTGACTAATCACATTGGAATGTAGAGAATGCTGAGAGAGAGCTGCAGCTCTTCACTGAGATCAGGAGGTGGGCGGGACTGAACAGCTAACATCAGCTTGTCCCGCCCACCTGCCGACATCAAGCTGAAAATCTGACACCTCTCTCAGCATTCTCTATACTCCAATGTGATTAGCTCACAGTTACATGCACAGAACGGCTCTTAGAAGCAGCACGGCTCTGTTTAATGTGAAACTACTGATCACCTACAGACACTGACTTGAGTATAAGCCGAGGGGGGTCTTTTTCAGCACAAAAAATGTGCTGAAAACTCGGCTTATACCCGAGTATATACGGTAATACCTTTGGCTTTTGGAGAGTCAGACGCCCAAAAGGGCCAAACTTTACTTGGTACTTTGATGGATGGAATGCCTTTTTTGTTCCTGTATGAGCAGATTTGATTGTATGTGCATTGTCCTTGGGGAGGGATTGCGTAATTGCCTTGTAGGGTTGTAAAAGAAAGGAGTTGATTGTTGTGTGTTATAGATCGTATAGGGAGGTGTCTTACATGTGCCCAGTGGGTCAATCATAAATTAGGAACGAGAAATTTGGAGGTTTTTAGCGGAATGGGTATCAATTGAGTGTCGTCTGTTGGAATAGGGGTGAGGTGGACGAGTTTCCATGCTGTTGCATCTGCAGATATTGCGGGATGTGTAGACTCTATGTGGTTGATTTACTAAAGCTGGAGAGTGCAAAAACTGGTGCAGCTTTACATTCTAGCTAATCAACTTCTAACCTCAGCTTGTTCAATCAAGCTTTGACAATAAAACCTTGAAGCTGATTTCTGTGTGGAGCTGCACCAAAGTTTGCACTTTCAAGCTTTAGTAAATCAACCCCTATTGGCCTATTCATAAATGTTTGTGCTAGTGAAAGGGAGCTAAGCTTTCCTTCCGAGATGAATGACTGTTCGATGTGGTGCCATTGATTGCTGGGTGTTGGGGCGAACCAGTGTCTAATAAGGTCAAGAATAACTGCGGTGTGGTAATCATGAATGTCAGGAAGACCCATTGTGCCTGCTTTTTTCTGCATAATAGTAGAGTTATAAGAGCATCTGGGTTTCTTCCCTTGCCAGACATATGAACTTAGAGACTTTTTAAGGGTGCTAAAAAAGGATTCGGGGACCTTCTATAGGTAGCGCCCTGTATAGGTAGAGGAGGTTTGGTAAGGTAAGCATTTTAAGGGCTGCTACTTTACCCGCCCAGGAGAGGTATTGTTTGCTATATAGTTGAAGGCCATTCTTCCATGTCTGTTGAAACGGTATATAATTGGCCATAAATAGATTACATGTTGGGGTAGCAAGACAAATTCCTAGGTATGGCATGGTAGAGGTCACCCATTGGAAAGGAGCTATAGCTTTAAGTTGGGGTTTGTTAGATTCGGTCATACGGGATTTTATGTGCCTGAACATGGGCTACAAAGTCATCAATGTCAATAAATCCTAACATGCTGACAGAAAGCACCTGCTCTGCATACAATCCTGTTTTCCTCACTCTCCAATCCCCCATAGATGGCCATGGGGCTTGTAAGGGACAAAATAAATCACAAAGCAAACTTTTTTATTTCTTTATTTATGTTGCATTAAAATGCATACAGCTTGCATTGTAACTCAACACATCTAGGGTGAACACGTGTCCTGGATTGCCCGGGAGATTCCTGCATTTTGCAGGTCTCTCCAGGGTCCTGGGCACCTTTATTCTGGGACAATACAGTGTCCTGGAAAGAAACTGACCCCGCCACCCCCCGGGCCAATCTGATTCCCTCAGAAGAGGCCACATCGCCACTTTACTCAGTACTTGTCCTGGCCAGCCAAGATGGTCACCCTAGCTGAGAGGCGACCGTTTTACCTTGTTCCCCCACTAGCTCTGCCCTTCAGTGATTAGACACAAGAGACAGGATCTATGATTTCTCCAATCACAAGCAGGAGGCAGGGTCTGGGGACTGTGCCTCTCCATTCCAGCTCCTCCGTGTTCTGTCAGAAGCCGATCGCAGCCAGACACCGGGCTCCCCTCCCCAGCCATCATACACCGAAGACAGCATGTTGGTCAGTGGCCAAGCCAAAAAGCTTGCCAGGTGAGACCATGACCGTGTGTCCCCTCCCCCTCCTCTCCAATATTCATCACACAGTACATTCCCCATCTGGACACTGATCTTCTAACTGTCTTCTTCCCTTGGGGGTTTTGTGATTGGAGTGGGGGGATGTGTGATATGGGGGGGGGGTTCTGTGATTGGAGGGGGAATGTGTGATTGGAGGGGGGATGTGTGATATGGATGTAGGGAAACCACATGCCCCGGATTGCCTGGGACAGTCCCGCATTTTGCAGGTCTGTGACAGCCACCTTCATTCCAGAATGATATAGTGTCCTGCAAGGAAACTGAAAGAGCCACCCCCCAGCCTATCTGATGCCCCCAAAAAAGACCACCACTTTACTCACTGACAGTACTTGTCCTGGACAGGAATGTCTGGAGAGGCACAATCCCTACCCCCTGCTTGTGATTGGAGAAATCATAAATCCCGCCCCACATGTCTAATCACCGCAGGGCAGTGTAGAGCTTGTGTTGAAACAAGGTAAAACGGGTCTCGGCTGGCCAGGGCAAGTACTGTCAGTGAGTAAACTGGCGATGCGGCAGATTTTTTTGGGGGCGTGATCAGTGCTTCTGGGTAAGGCGCACACCTGCCGCCCCGGCTGTGCTGTGCTTCTTTACAGCAAAAGCTGATTTTTAGGAAGGGGGGGTTTCCCTGAATGGTAGTTTGGAAAGGTGGTCATCCTAAACACAATGCAGGTCAACGCAGCATTGTAGTGGGAACAGGACACATAAAAAACTATTTTTTTATGTGTCTTTGCGATGACCTGCGTTTTACAGCTACGATCAGCACGCTAGTATGAATTAGCTCTTAATGGTAACAAGGACACAGACAGCCATGCAAACCTAATAGGAGTACTGACTTCTATTCCTCGCCCATGCTATCAAAAATGAAAAAGAAACATTTCTTGCTTGAGAAACACTTTAAAAAAAGATTATTGTCCCCGTGCATACATTCTGGAGTAATTCTTCATTTTCTTGATTTGATTACAGAGATTAGATCTGATCAGTTGTTACAGGCAATGCAGTCAACCTTCTTTCCTGCAATTTTTAGAAATCATCCCCTATGATTGGATAATGTTCTCAAGAAAACAGATTTTAAATTAAAATCAGCCGCACAGAATAGAAGCATGAAAAGCATTTTTAATGAAATGCTTAATAGAAACCATGTGTTAAAGGGTGCAAATATCATTTTCTTTTCACATGACTACATTTGAGCATAATATAAAATGAAGACATATTACATGATAATATTAATGTAGAGAAATACAAATACTTGTTAAACCATATAAATACAATATAACAGTGTTAACAAACAAGTCATTATTTTTTATTCTTGTATCCAGAGGAGGTATGCACATTTTTTCACAGTTCCATGTGTCAGACTACTACTTTAAATTACATATATTAACCACTTAAGGACCAGAAAGGATTTCCCCCTTAGTGGCAGGCCATTTTTTGCGATACGGCACTGCGTGGCTTTAACTGACAATTGCGCAGTAGTGCGACGTTGTACCCAAACAAAATTGACGTCCTTTTTTCCCCACAAATAAAGCTTTCTTTAGGTGGTATTTGATCACCTCAGCATCACTTCTGATCACTGCTCTAAACAAAAAAAGAGTGACAATTTTGAAAAAAGAAAAACAATATTTTATACTGAAATGTCCATGAACCAAGCAAAGATTGGGTCGCTCTGGAGGCCTCATACACCTCACTCTCACTGGGCTCCTCACCCTGGCTATTAAACCAACATGTCCCTAAGGACCTACATGAACACCCTTTAATTGGAGCCACAATAAGCTGGAGCTTTTGCATCACCTGTCTTTTAACCTCTCATCAGCTCACTTACTCCTATCAGGCTTAACCCAGACTTCCCACCAGGAATGCATCGCCTATTCCTCTCCGACCATTGGCCCCATGACCACATACTAACATACCAATTCTTTGATAAAGACAAGCCCCTGTCACTCGTAGACCTAGCTGCCCAAACAGATGACAGATCCTTCTCTCCATGGACCTACTCCCTAATTTCACACTACATCCAAGCTCCAGAGAGAAAGAGAGCTTTCACAAGACCACTAACCTCATTTGAACTACTCTGCAACAGTCAATCCCCGCAATCCCATCTGATTTCCGCCATGCACTCCCTTCTTTTTGCCTCCCACTCTCCCAAAGCCTACAATGCTTGCGCATCCTGGGAAAAAGACCTTGCCCTATCCCTCTCGGAAGCAGAATGGGATTTAATACACCGCAACATTCACAAAGGCTCGATGAACGTCACAGCCCAGGAAAATGGCTACAAAATCTTATCTTGCTGGTACCGCACCCCACAAATTATTCACAAATACAATCCAGAAATCCCAGACACCTGTTGGAGGTGTCAATCGGACTGAGGTACGATGTTACATATCTGGTGGACCTGCCAGAAAATCCAACCCTTCTGGTAAACGGTGAGGTCCACCATAAAGCTGGTCTCCACATATGAATTGGATAACTCCCCAGCACAACTTTTACTCCACCATTCGACCTTACCGGACAGAACCTACCACAAATCCTTGGCTATGCATATGGTGAACGCAGCGAAACAATGTATCCCCCTTCACTGGCGCTCTGCACAAACCCCCCCCCCCATCAAGGACTGGTTTTGTAGAATATACCATATATCAGATATGGAAGAGTTGATTCATATAGCCAAGGACCTAACGAATAAATTTAATCAAAAATGGGCCTGTTGGACCCATTCCGCTACTCCAACAGAATATTCCCAATTGATTGACGCATAATAGCTGCTCCAGACAAGTGGCTTCCTCTCCTATCAGGTCATTAACTCTGATGCCCCCCCCCCCTCCATTCAGTAACTAGGGCCCCGGTTAGGCAAGACCGCACAATTATTGGGAACAGGAGAGGACTCCCTCCCTCTCACCTGCTTTCCTCACCTCACCATCTCCCCTCCCCCCTTCTATCTGTTCCATCCTTGGCCCTCTTCCTCCTCCTTATCTAACATCTACTATATCTTTCCTTGACTCCCTACTCATCTTAGGGAGATGACCCCTTCCCCGGATATCGAATTAGGCATATACCACCTCATGATTATAGAAAATATTTGGGGCACTGACCTATTTTGAAATATTATTTTCTATCGGCACAATCATACCATGAAAAATACGTGAAAAATAATAAATAATTAATAACAACAATAATTAGATTGAAATCACCAAGACACAGCTTATACCATGTGTAAAATAAAATAAGTGAATACCCAAAAAAATGTGTTGCAAAAAAAAACAAAAATAAATTCAAGAAATTATAGTAAAATAATACTAAACCAATATATAAATTAAGCATTCCACTATTCAGAATGAATAATAAATCATAAATCTGTTCTTTTAAGAGTTGTGTTTCAACAATATGTGTATATATATAAAAAGTCCAAAGTCCCAAATTAATATAGAAAATTCCACCACCAGTGCTTGATGAGTTGAAATCCACAGACTGTTCCACCTGCACAGTGAACCACCGACATATAGCCACTCAAATATGCACTCACCAAAAATATCCAGCCCCATGGGACCATACAGCAAAACAAGAAGAAATCTCTCCGTGCTCCAATAGGGTCCAATGGATAATAAGGTCCGATTTCTCCAGGTGTAATTCCCCTGTTCCACACACCCTCTATGGGTGTCTTCCTCTAGGTTAACTCACACCATAAAACCAAAGAACAGCCATAATAGTGTAAAATTGTTTAATAAGGGTAGAATATCCCTATAGAACCCAATAGTAATTATGCTCACATTCAGTAAAATTAACAAACACCTTCTTCAAATAAAGAATGCAGGTCGGGACCCTCCGTGGGGGTATCTCTTATATCTCACCCGTCCTGTCTCTGGCCGAATCTCCGTGCTCCTCTGACTCCGTCCAAAAACCTCCAGTGTTACCACCTCCACCTTTCCTATAGGAAAGGTACACCGTGCTTCACCGGGTCCACATAAGATAGTTCACTGCGAACATCATGTAAAAATTAAAGCACACTAACATAGTGTAACTCCATAAAAAAACACTTTGTTGGTAAACAAAAATGATTGCACTCAAATGTAAATGTGTATTACAGGCTCAGAACGCTGTTTTCCAGGATCCAAGATGGCCGAAAATTACCACGAATGCGCAGTAGAGTGTGAGCGTGTCTCCGCCCTATGCGTTTCGTCATATGTGACGTCACCAGGGGCACGCCCACATGTTCGCACTAAGCAGATTTATATCGTTCCTAGGCCTGGGAGGACCAATCAGACTTGCTAGTGAATCAAACAGGGGGCGGAATTCACACCGCTCCAATTAACTAATGTTCAAAAGCTATCACATACACTTATAACCAATTTAATGGCGGTGCCCGTCTTGATATCTTAAATCGATGGAAGTTAGCGACAACACCAGCTAGTGTCCAAATACCAAATTGCACCCTAAATGCAATTAATATGGGCCAATACCAAATGTTATACTGAATTAACCACTACAGATCCACGCTATAGCCAAAAGATGGCTACAGCGCGGACCTGAATTGCCGGGGAGACGTCCACCCCTTTGTGTGTTCCCCGCGAGCATTCACAGCCACCCGGGTGCGTTCCTGCGCCCGCCCCACGCTGCGTGGGCGTGCCCAGGGGTCAGGCGGACTCGATGTCCACTGGTGAGCCGCAATCGCCTAATTGAGAAACAGAACGGTGAACCGCCAATGTAAACACGGCGGTTCCCCGTTCTGTCAGGGGACATATGACAGATCTACTGATCCCTGTATTCGGAATCAGTTAGATCTGTCATGCCTCGGCCAGCCCAGCCCCCACACTGTTAGAACACAGTGAGGGAGCACATTTAACCCCTTGATCGCCCCCTACAGTTTAACCACTTCCCTGTCAATGACATTTATACAGTAATCAGTGGCTATTTTTAGCTCTGATCGCTGTATAAATGTCATTGGTCCCAAAAAAGTGTCAAAAATGTCAGACATGTCCGCCGCAATACCGCATTCCCGCTAAAATTTGCAGATCGCTACCATTACTAGTACAAAAAAATAATAAAAACGCCATAAATCAATCCCCATAGTTTGTAGACACGATAACATTTGTGCAAACCAATCAATGTACGCCAATTGCGTTTTTTTTTTTTTTACCAAAAATATGTAGAGGAATATATATTGGCCTAAACTGATGAATAATTTTTTTTTATTTTTTTTTTGGATATTTATTACAGCAAAAAGTAAAAAAAGCTGTTCTTTTTTCAAAATTGTCCCTCTTTTTTTGTTTATAGCGCAAAAATAAAAACCACAGAGGTGATTAAATACCACCAAAAAGATCTATTCGTGGGGAAAAAAATTATGTCAATTTTGTTTGGGTACAAGGTCGTATGACCGCGTAATTGTCCGTTATAACGACTCAGTGGTGAATCGCAAAAAGTGCTCTGGTCAGGAAGGGGGTAAATCCTCCCGGGGCTGAAGTGGTTAAATAAACTAAATTATACCCCATATAAAAAACTACTAAGATCATCATCCCAGATCCACCAATTAAATACAATGACCAATTAAATACAATGATTACATGTTATAAAGGCAATACTAGACTGTTAAAAATCACTTGTTAAAAATTAAAATTCTGGTTTTGTGTAAAATTCAATACAATAAAAAACAATACAATAAAAAGGCCATTAGCTATTATTAATAAAACAATTGGTGTCCCACTCTATATTGAACACTAGAGGGGAATAAGATTTGAGTCGATAAATCCAACTGACCTCAGCCAGGTGAGATACACCTTTTAGGATTATCACCCCTCCAATGCGGGATGTGTTTCTCCAAAGCTATGAATGTCGTTTGTGTATTATCTCTACTCCTTTTTTAATCCTTTTTTAATGTTGGAGATATGTATTCATTTTTACATGATGTTCGCAGTGAATTCTCTTATGTGGACCCGGTGAAGCATGGTGTACCTTTCCTGGAGGAACGCTGGAGGTGGTGACACTGGAGGTGGATCCATCCGGAAGTGGTGTAGAGTACCGTGATTGTAATTGGAGTGAGTTTTGACCACTCTTAGACGGGGGGTAACACAATTTGAGGTAAGAGCAGTGTATGATCAACGTTGGTGACATCTTACCTGTCCCAGTCATTTCCTTCACGGCATGTGGGATCCTTTACCTTTTGAATGCATCCTCCTTTTTGATGGACTTTTTACAGATGTCTATGATGGGACATTTTTAGCGCTGTACTGCATAGACCTTATATCTGTTTTGTTCCGTGTTTGAACATAGTGTATAGCTGCTGTTTATTTTGACAAAGGCCATTCAATATTGCTATTGGTATTACCTATACTCATGCAGGGATACCTTCCTGTTTTTTTATGGGTGTATCTAACTGTATGGGGGACTGTGTGACTGGGGAAACACTCAGATCCCTCTTCCTGCATAGCAAAAAGACAGGGTGTGCGTGATCTCCCCTGACAGAATGGAGAACAGCTTTGTTTGCACAGGCAGTTCCCTGTTCTGTCATTGTGAGGAACTATCGCAGGTGGCCAGCGGACATTGAGTCCACCCCACCCGCTGATTGGCTCCCCCGCTAGCCAATGGGAGTGTGTGCACGCGTGCCTCCGGTGGCTCGCACGCCCACAATAGAGAGTTCCCGCGCTGCTGTACAGCTACGGCGATTCACGGGAACAGACCACCTTACTGCAGTATAATGATGGCGGCTGGTCTTAAAGTGGTTAAAATGTACTCTGCCTAATCTGGAACTAAATAAAAACTTACCTCCACTACAGAAAAAATGTAGTCCTTTACATACATTGCAAGGATTTTGGCAAACTTTATTGCAGAGTTTTAGCTCTTCTTATTCTGATGAAACTGACATATTACAAACACTTCCTAAGAAGTGGGAAGTGAGAGGACTTCCCTTTAAGGCCCCTTGCACACGGGGTAGAATCCATTCAAGCGGATCCGCCTGCTCTTCGCTCAACCCCGCTGAGAAAGCCGATGACAGGTGTGTGTCTGCTGCACTACACAGAGCGTACACGGACACAGCCTGCTCTTCTCTATGGGGCGGTCAGATGGATCCCGTCCACTATCTGTTTTTAGCGGACGGGTCAGATGCTGGCGGGTGACAGTGGACACAGTCCGCTGACATCTGACGCCCCATAGAGAACAATGGGCGGTCCGAACTGGTCCCCCTGAAAAACAGACAGGCAGACCCGATCGGTTTGCTGGTGTAAAAGGTACCTAAGAGGGTGAAAACAAGGTCTTCATGAGATTTGACTCTATTCCTCTCTGCAAATTATGGTAATATAGGTTATGCTCTCTGGTGCAACCAATCAGGAAAAAAGTGTGCCTTTTCCTAAGGGGTGAAGGTCATTATACAGCATCTGATAGAGAAGAAACACCTATTTACTGGATGTGAGAAAGAAAACTGAAGCTCACTCTGTGAGGATGTGATGGACTTCTTCTATCCTGAGGGAGTGGGGGTCAGAATCACATTAAAGTGGTTGTACTTTACACCAAAGCATTTCCCTCTATAGTGTGTATCTGTCTCAATTAAGAGCACTAAGTGTCATTTCTGTCTGCTGCTTTGTTCCTCATGAAGCACTTCTGACAACATTTTCCTGACACCAAGAGAAAAATGGTGACAGGGGAGGGACCTCCAGCAGATTGACAGCCTCAGCTTTGTTCTTGTGAGTGGTGTGGAGGGGGGGTGTGTCTTTCCTCCAATCAGCTTTTAGAACTCACCTCACTGTGCTCTGCAGAGTGTACCTTCAGCTCTCTGCCCCCCTT
>BLSH010107290.1:202904-221640 GCA_018402905.1 Glandirana rugosa
AACTAAGTACCCCCAACTAAATGATTTTGACCTCTCACGTTTTAGACCACGTCGACACGTGTCATCGGTTAGCCGAAAATTGAGGTCGAACAAGTTAATTCGAAACTGTTAGTCTGTCGTAAGTGTAGTCCGGCAAAACTGTACGCTAAAGCGTTGCCGTGACAGACTTAGCCACGTTGCGGCTGAAAATGATGAAAACCCCTGAAACTCCTGCTAAACTTATCTGTAGACACGTTCTTGGGTTCGAATGTTAGATACTCCCTCCCAGTTCACTATGCTTTCCCATTATTGACACCCCATACTCGACCACTTCTTTTATTTTCTCATCAACAATCTACCTCCGTCCTATCCGAAGAAACTTTATGAATAAAAAGTGGTATTAAACGTTTATTTAAGAAACTTTTAGTCATCGCAGAAAATCACATTGTCTGATTTTCAAAGAATTTATTTGCAAATTATGGTGAAAAATAAGTATTTCAAAGAAGCCTATCCTGCCTCCATCTAACAACTACTCTTTTATTTTCTTCACCAGCTCATACCCCACAGTTATTACCCTTTCGTATCACTTGACCCTCCCTCATAGATTGTAAGCTTGGGTTCTTGCACAGATGTCTATTCAAATCGTCCTCAAAGTCCCCAAAAGTAGTAAAAGTCGGCGTTGCACCGATTCAGACAGTGCCGTTGCGAAATCGCATGTCAAAACGGCCTGATGTGAATGCTGTCTGATTGTCAAAGCTTAATTGAACAAGCTGGAGTTAAAAGCCGATTGGCTACTGTGCACAGCTGCACCAGATTTTGCACTCTCCAGTTTTAGTAAATCAACCCCCATGAATCAAAGCATTTATTGCCAGTACACCATGGATCATAAAAAATAATGCCCCACATGTTTATTGAGAAGATCATGTCAGAGTAGTAAGTTGCAATGTTTCAGGGCCGTGCAGTACCGCTTTATCACATATCTGACTAGGAGGTCCTACATGGCCCCAAAACATTGCACCTTAGTGGTGTGATATGATCTTCTCAATAAATGCTTGGACATTTTGACGATCCACGGTGCACTGGCTGGCAATGTATACTTTAACTGTGCATTAAGTTCAACTTTAATTTTGTTTAAAACCCTGCTTTTTAATAGCCTTTTTAGTCAATGCTAGCCAAAAATAATCAAAGTCTCCATATTCACCAAGCTTTTCAACCACAGCCAGATATTACAACCTAAAATTGACCTGTTTCTTTTTGAGAACCACATTCCTTTGCTCTAATTATCATACACTTTAAAAGCAAAGTGATTAGTGTCCTACATCTGATTTAATACAGTTCAATCTGCTGAGATTTTTTATTGCATGTGGAGTTAAAGAGGGTTTTCTACTCAGTGGGAAGGTAATCGCCTACAGTACTAAGTCTCCGGAAATGTCTCTGAACTTGGCAGGAGGGCTTCATACATTACCAGAGTGTATCTTTGACAAGGCTCTTCCTCAGTACATTTAAAGATATTAAAATTTGAAAATGTTAGTTCCAGACAAACCACTAATTTAGTTCAATCAACAGTATAATACTTTTTGATAAAGCACTAACTACTGCATATTGTCTGTGCATACCAAAGGAGTAATAGGCATGGTAAAAATAGGTTAATTTACAAAGCAATAGACTTACAGCAGTAACATAATGACCAGCAGTCATACCAGTGGCATCATAAAAATTCTTGTAATTGTTATATTATATCTGATTATATTAATGTTCGACTGTGTTAGTTTTCCATATACATATTTGCATTCATATACAGTATATACACTCACTATCCACTTTATTAGGTTCACCTTGCTAGTACTGGGTTTGACCCCCCTTTATCTTGTTTTGTCAGAACTGCCTTAATTCTTTGTGGCATATATTCAACAAGGTGTTGGAAACATTCCTCAGATATTTTGGTCCATATTGACATGATAGCATCATGGAGCTGCTGCAGATTTGTCGGCTGCACATCCATCATGTGATTCTCTTGTTCCACCACATCCCAAAGGTACTCTATTGGACTGAAATCTGGTGACTGAGGAGGCCACTGGAGTACAGTGAACTCATTGTCATGTTCAAGAATCCAGTTTGAGAGCTTTGTGACGTGGTGCATTATCCTGCTGGAAGTAGCCATCAAAAGATGGGTACACTGTAGTTGTAAAGGGATGGACATGGTCAGCAACAATACTCAGGTAGGCCATGGCATTTAAACAATGCTCATTTGGTATTATGGGGCCCAGAGTATGCCAAGAAAATATCCCCCACACCATTACACCACCACCAGCCTGAACAGTTGATACAAGGCAGGATGGATTCATGCTCTCAAGTTGTTTAAGCCAAATTCTGACCCTACCATCTGAATGTCGCAGCTGAAATTGAGACTCATCAGACCAGGCAATGATTTTCCAATCTTCTATTGTCCTATTTTGGTGAGCCTCTGCGAATTGTAGCCTCACTTTCCTGTTCTTAGCTGAGAGGAGTGGCAACTGGTGTAGTCTTCTGTTGCTGTAGCCCATCTGATTCAAGGTTCGACCTTTTGTGCATTCAGAGATGGTATTCTGCATGCCTTGTATGTAATGAGTGGTTATTTGAGTTACTGTTGCCTTTCTATCATCTCGAACCAGTCTGCCCATTCTCTTCTGACCTCTGATATCAACAAGGCATTCCCGTCCACGCAACTGCTGCTCACTGGATATTTCCTCTTTTTCGGACCATTTTCTGTAAATCTAAGAGATGGTTGTGTGTGAGTAGCAATTTTTAAAATACTCAGACCAGCCCGTCTGGCACCCACAACCATGCCATGTTCAAAGTCACTTAAATCCCCTTTCTTCTCCATTCTGATGCTCGATTTGAACTTCAGCAAGTCATCTTCACCACGTCCAAATGGCTAAATGCATTGAGTTGCTGCTGTGTGATTGGCTGAATAGCAATTTCTGTTAGCACACAATTTAACTGGTGTACCTAGTAAAGTGGTCAGTATGTGTGTGTATATATATATATATATATATATATATATATATATATATACAGTATCTCACAAAAGTGAGTATACCCCTCACAATATTGTAAATATTTTATAAAATCTTTTCATGTGACAACACTGAAGAAATTACACTTTGCTACAATGTAAAGTAGTGCGTGCACAGCTTGTATAACACTGTAAATTTGCTGTCCCCTCAAAATAACTCAACACACAGACCTTACTGTCTAAACTGCTGGCAACAAAGTGAGTACACTCCTAACTGAAAATGTCCAAATTGGGCCCAATTAGCCATTTTCCCTCCCCAGTGTCATGTGTGAATATGGAGAAGATGTGTTAAATTTGATGTTATCTCTCTTACTCTCTCATACTGGCCACTGGAAGTTCAACATGGCACCTCATGGCAAAGAACTCTCTGAGGATCTGAAAAAAAGAATTGTTGCTCTACATAAAGGTGGCCTAGGCTATAAGAAGATTGCCAAGACCCTGAAACAGAGCTGCAGTACGGTGGCCAAGACCATACAATGGGCATCCTTGTCTCGTCCCATTACTAATGTTGAATCTATCGGAGAATACTCCACCCGCGAATACTCTGGCTGAAGGGGTTGTATATAAGGCCATAATCGCTGATAGGATGTTTCTGTTGAATCCAAAATTGTGTTAACGTTTAGTGAAGATACCTATAGTGAATCCTGTCAAATGCTTTTTCAGCATCTAGCACTAAGAACAGAGAGGGGAGTTTCTTGGATTCAGCATGTTGTAAAAGATTAATTATTTTGCGGGTGGCACCAGGGGCCTGACAACCTAAGGTGAACCCTACTTGATCTGTGTGGCATTATTGGGGCTAGTCTTTGTGCCATAATTTTTTCATAAAGCTTTAAGTCTGTATTTAGTAAGGATATTGGACGAAAGTTTTGGGGAGAGACCCTTTCCTGGTTTCAGTAGTATTATAATATTTGGGGAGAGACCCTTTCCTGGTTTCAGTAGTGTTATAATATTAGCTGATAGCTGATCATCTGGCAAACGTCCAGAGGACACAGCAACATTAAAGGTTTGTTTCAAGTGCTGGATCAGAATAGTTGAGAATGTTTTATAATATTCGGCAGAAAAGCCATCAGGGCCTGGAGTTTCGTTATTTGGGAGTAGTTGAATAGCTCAAGTTATTTTTTGCTCAGTAATGGGGGCATTGAGAGATTCAAGTTGGGATGGTGATAGTCAGGGTAAATTCAAATAATTCAGAAACTCTGAAATTTCTGTCGGGGAGGGTTGCAATGTAGAGGGATCATTTTTTATGTTATATAGGTTGCTATAATATGAGCAAAAGGCATTTGCTATTTCTTTTGGGTGATGTAGTTTCCCTCCGTGAGAGGGGTGTAGAATATAGGGGATTTTTTGTTTGGCTATCTTTAGATTAACTTGAGCTGCAGGAAGTTTGCCTGCCTTGTTGCCTGATTCATAGAAATTGGCTTAAATCTGATGCAACAATTTAGCATGTTTAACATTTAAAAAGGTGCGAAGGTTGTTCCTAGCTTGGAACATTTAAATGCTAATAGTGGGCGAGGGGCATTTTTTGTTTTTGTTATCAAGATTAATTATTTTGGTGAGCAGTTCATTAATATGCCACAAGTAAATGCCTTGTGTGTTGCCCAAAGGAGCTGTGGACATCAGCATGGGGTCATTTCTCCACATGGTCATAGTTGGGCTGTCACTTTTCTTTCCAATTTGAATGGAAATTGGGGCGTGGTCTGACCACGAGAGGGTGTGTATCTCCGATTCAAAGGTTTCTTGAACAAGTGTTCTGTCGCCTATGAATAAGTCAATTCTGGAATACGAACAGTGTGGTTCAGAGAAGAATATGTAGTCTCTTTCCTGGGAGTAGTAGCATCTCTATATATCATATAGGTTGTTGGATCTTAAAAATGCAGCCAAAGGTGAGGAACGTGGTCTTTTAGCTGTGGGACCTTTAACATCATTCCTGGGGTCAGGTGGTAGAATAAAGTATCCATAGAATAGAATGCGTTATTGCTTTTTGTGCATTGCTTTCTTACATACTTTATTTCAAAATCTGAGTTGTTTGGATTTGGGGGTGTACACATTAATAATTGTGTATAACGTATTGTTAAGTTCGCATACAAGGACAATATAGCCTCCCTGGGTATCTATTTCAATGTCTATTTGTTTAAAAGGAACCGTTTCTTTGATGGCGATGAGTACTCCTTTCGTTTTTGTAGGGGCATTTTTTGTTTTTTTTGTTGGTCATCGTTGGTGTTTTGTGCATGCAGAAATGTGTCTCTTGGAGACATAAAACATCACTGTGAAGTTTGGTAGCTTCCATCCAAAGAGAGTATTGTTTCCCTGGGTGGTTCAACCCCTTGACGTTCAGTGAGGTGATTTTTAGCGACATAGTGTGGGAGTTTTGCGTTGGTGTTGGAGGCAAAGTCTGAGATATATGGCTAGCGGTGTACTGAAGAATATATAGCGAATGGTTGGCGTTGTGGGAGTCTACTGCTTCGAAGATGTGCTGGGTGAAGAACTTGGCATGTACCAAACCTTTTAAAGATATGTTGTCAACATATATGCTGTTGCGTGAGTTGTAGCACTTATTGCTATGTAAGGATGCACTTAGGCAACTATTGTAGATGATAGTTGTTGTACTGGTGAGCAAAAAAACTCAACAAAAGAAAAAATGCAAACGAAAGAAAAAACACAGAAACCTTGTAAAAAAGCAATGTGTAACTGTGGTGCAGTAACACAAAAAGAGCGGTTGCAAATCGCAACTTATTTCTTGGGGTAGATTAGCAAGTGATCCATGCTCTAGCAAGAATTCCAGGGCCTAGATATTAGGCAAATGACCAATTATGCGGATCATGTGCACATCTCATCTGGAGGGTCTCCATCTTCCCATTCATGCTGTGCCCGCTGACGGGTTTGGGTACGAGTTTCTGGTTGATCAGGAGGGTGTAGTATTTTCCATTTCCTGAGCAGTGAAAGGCCTTCATCTAGTGTATGGACGTTGTAGGTTCTGTTGTCTCTGGTGATCACCAATTTGACCGGGTGACCCCATTTATATGCGATTTGGTGGTTACGTAGAGGCTTGGTGATTATAGCGAGACTCTTCCTTCTCGTCATGGTGAATTGAGAAAGGTTGTTGAAAAATGACAGGTCAGCATATAGTTGCGGGTAAGCCGCTGTGTTCTTTGTAGCTCTCATGAGGTCCTCTTTCACATGAAAGAAGTGGACACGTGCTAGTGTGTCTCGCGGCACCGTGTCTGGTAGGTGGTTCAGTTTTAGCAGGCAGTGAATTCAGTTCATTATTAAGTCAGCCTGAGGTGCATCTGGTAAAAAATGCCGTCGTGAGCTGCATAAGGTAACCTTTCAGTGCTGCGGGTTGGATTGTTTCTGGGATACCTCTTATTTTCATATTGTTCCTTCTGGAACAATCCTCCAAATGTGCAGATTTAGCTATCACCCAGTCCACCTCTTCCTCTTTTTCAGTATGGGCATCAACTAGGTCATTGAAGGATGTAGTGAATTCACCCATTTTGGTTTCAACATGGGTGACCCTCTCATTAATATCATTAATTTCATTCCTGAAACTGTGCATCATATGAAAGATGTCTGCGTGTATGAAGCTTTGTAGCAACAGAAACATATCATTTATGGTTATGTCCATCACTGGTTGGTTGGAAGTAGGGAAGTCAGCAATAGAGTTAGTGAGCCCGGTGTCCACAGGGGAGGATAAATGAGAAGGACTCATCTCATTATTGGCATCCTGTGTGGGAGACAGCATGGGCTCCGATTTGGCTGAGCTGTTTGATAGGGAGAAGACAGGAGAGCTGGAGCCTGCTCGATCTTGTGGATGTAGCTGGCCACCTGAACCTCAACTGCCAAGGAGCCATAGCTCTGTAAGTATTTAGCTCACATAGTCCATGTTCAGAAGGTACAAAGATGACACATTAAGAAGAGATTAGAGCCTAGTCTGGTGTTTGAGACCATCCTTGTTTAGGGGATATCCTGATCTGCACCTGACCTTGCTTCCCATATTGCAACCTGCAATGAACAAGTTTCAGTTTTAAACTCACTAAGGTACCTGGCCCCATCCTTTTTACAACCAGAGAAAAGAACCATGCCCGAGATTGACTGTACCTGGGTCCTTATTACCATGGAAGAATGCTTATGATATTCACAATGTAGCTGTTTGGTCATCTGGAAGTCAATACTTATTGAAGATCAGTACCAATAGTGCTACAGATAGCATGGGGGAAAGGAAAGTATGTTTCTTTAGAATTTGCTGTTTGAAGCCACTATGGGTAGAATTCCTTTCCTGATAACAATATTATGACCTACATCAGAAGTGAGGGAAAATGACCAATGGGGATGCCGACAGCAATTAAAAGCAAAGAAAAATCTTCTCTACACCCCACTTTAAGATTTCTCTCCACTTTGCTTATCGGCTGATTGTTCTTCCAATTTATTGAGCCAAGAAGGCAAACAATATGTAATCATAGCAGTGAAGATTCATATATACAAAATCATGTCAGTGGTATTCAGTAAAATCTTGTTTAAATCCGTTATGAACACATACAGTATATGCGGCATCCAGGAAGTGGGCTTTTTTTGCTGGGCACTGAATATTTGTGTTCCTCTGTTTGTGTTGGAAGCGCTCTCCTAGCACTGTGACCGGACTGTGGTTAACAGTACTGGGTCTCCTAATAACGATCGGGATCCATGGGATCCAGATCCTGATCACATGATCCCTGTGACAGCCTCTAATTAACTACCACAGTGATCATTCACTAGCCCGCCCCAGTGTTTTTTCTCCTCTGTGAGGAAGAGAAACAACAGACATCTCTGCTAACTAGGAGGAAAAAATGCAATGGGGATGATTTACTAAAACTGGAGAGTGCAAAATCTGGTGCAACTCTGCAGAGAAACCTTCCAAATTTTTGTCAAAAATTTACTGAACAAGCTGAAGCTGATTGGCTACCATGCACAGCTGCACCAGATGTTGCACTCTCCAGTTTCAGTAAATCAACTCTAATGTGTCTTTTCTTTGTGCTAGAAGAGACGTTTGTACAAAAAAAAAGATTAACTTGTTCAATGCTTGAGCTAGTTTAGTGAGTGCAGGTGACAGTGTTAGTGGCAGTATAAATGTCAGTTAGTGGCAGTGTAAATGTCAGTTAGTGGCAGTGTTAGTGGCAGTTAATGGCAGTGTTAGTGGCAGTTATTCGCAATGTAAATGTCAGGTAGTGGCAGCATTAGTGGCAGTTAATGGCAGTGTTAGTGCCAGTTAGTGGCAGTTTCAGTGTGTTTAGGTAGCGCAAAAAAACCCTAAAATGCCTACTGTTATTTCTTGGCTCTACTACGGGTACAAAGAACGAATCATGCACACATACTATATGTGGCATTGCTGCAATCATAAGGAGTAGGAGAATTTAATTTGCAGGGGTTTGTTTTGATGGTGAGTCATGGTAATGGTAATGGTAAAAAATATAAGGCTAAAGTTTAAAAATTATTTTTACTATATTGGGCCAGTTTTCCTTTTATATTAATACAAACTCAGGCAATATTCATTAACATTTACCACCAAATAAAAGCCCAATCTGTCCTGAAAAAAACAAGGTATAATCCATCTGCATGCACTAAGTAGTTGTGATGTACAGTTACACTAACACATGTCAAAGTTGCAAAATTGGGCTTGAGCATTAAAGCGGTAGTAAACCCTAAAATCAATTTTTACATACAGGTAAGCCTATAATAAGGCTTACCTGTAGGTAAAAAGAATATCTCCTAAACCTGCATGGTTCAGGAGATATTCGCCCTGCATGCAGCCGCTGACATTAGCGGCGCATGCGCTCTGATGATCCGGCCGAGACGGCCGGCATCTCAGAGCTGGCTGCCGGTGCGAAGAGCTCCCGCGCGCATGCGCGGGAGTGACGTCACGCGCCTCCGGCCACTCACAGCGCCGGAGCCGCGTACCCGGAAGACAGAAGAGGACAAAGATGTCAGCGTCCTTAGCGCTGACCGACTCGGGCATCGGGGGCCTCGTTCTAAGGTAAGTATTTCATAATATGTTAGTATGCGATGCATACTAACATATTATGCGATTTTCTTGCAGGATTTTTTTTTATTTTTAATTCTGTCAGCGGGTTTACTACCGCTTTAAGGTTTGTTTTGACCATGGTCATGAAGGGTTTAAACCAGTTTTTAGCAAACCAATGAATCTCTGTTAGTGCTGATATCTAAGTGCACAGCAGGTATAACTAATATTCACATCTTTTGCATATCGTGGGTGCATGTTTCCAACCCGCAGAGAATCACTCTGCACTTTATCAGTCGCACGGGGTGCCAGTAATACTTAATAGCACTCCCATGTAGCATATTTATTCCAGATATGTGGGAAATGGAGTGTGCTTTTACTTTTAATGTACTTTAGCATCAATGGGATTCCAGGGTCATCCATACTGTGCTTTTTCATGGAATCTCCTTCAAAAAGTCTTATACACAAAGGGGTTGAAAACAGGAGAGTGCAAAATTTGGTGCAGCTGTGCATGGTAGCCAATCAGCTTCTAACTTCAGCTTGTTTAAATGAGCTTTAACAATACAACCTGGAAGGTGATTTGTTTCTATGCACAGCTGCACCAGACTTTGCACTCTCCAGCTTTAGTAAATCAACCCCTATGTTAGATTTGGATATAATCATTTGAAAAAGTTCCCTAACCTCATCCCCTCCTACCCCACAGTTATTAAATGCTTAATACCCAATAAGGCGGTGCAGAGAATAAAAGTGTAATCCTAGAGCAATTTTTACATTTGGGCATGAGGGCTCATTGAGTGGTTTGAATGATGTATAAAGAATGTGAATAGACTGTAAGTCCCGGTTCACACAGGGGCGACTTGTCAGGCGACCTAGCCACCTGACAAGTCGCGCTCCATGCAGTGCAATGAAACCGTTCTAATAGGAGGGACTCAAGTTGCTCCGACTTAGAAAAAGGTTCCTGCACTACTTTGGGGGCGACTTCAAGCAACTTGCATTGACTTCTATTACAGAAGTCATTTGCAAGCTGCGCTGAAGTCGCGCTGTGCGGGGCGGCTCAGAGTCAGGCGACTTTGGAGTCCTAGTTTCCTAGGTTTTATATGAGTATAGGTACATTTTAAGACCTAAATATATACCACAGCCTGCTCTACTGTTGAAATGCTTTAATGATGTGCTGTCTAAACCTTTCATTAATTGTAATATTACATTTATTTTAGATTTTTGTCAACCACTTATTATAACATGCCCTCCCATAATCACATTGCCTTAAACACATTTATGAGTACTTATGAAAATGTCTTAGACATGCCACATTTTACTGTAAACTACATATAATATGCTGCAATTTCCCAGATATTCACAACAGACTGCAGCAATAATTTATAATTGCTTCTATACTGTTTAAACAGAAAGTTTTTGACTGGCTTAGGAAATTAATGGATCTCCTAAGGAGCTTTGATATGCTGTAAGTTGTAGAAGAAAAGGAGAAAAGATTAATTACTATACTTCACTGTCACATCCTGTAAGTCTGTACATTAAATTAAGAAGGGCATGACAGCATCCAGGTGGTAAAAATGTCTTCCCACACAGTAATTATCCACATTTTACAGTATGGAACAATTAATTCTGTTATTGTGCAGTGTTTCGAAATAATGGAAACATTAGTAAAGTTAAAATATTGACTTTTTACAGTGCATACATTTTACCTTTGTTATTTTTTAATGCTAAACGAGAAAGATGATTATGGCTATCAAGATGTAGAGTGCTTGAGGAGTTCAAGGATGGTGTTTTGTGTGTATTAATACTGCACAAAATAAAATATATTGTTGCAAATATTTATACCATTTAAAAACTTTGTTTCAGGATGAAAAGTTCTGCAGTATTACAGGCATTAAAATTGAACTCAATGTGATTTGTGTTTCCAAATGTCTAAAATATTGGTCGTCTTGCGATAAGAGGAGGACTTGTTTACAAGAAGTGGGGGAGTAAATGCAAGAAATACATTTCAGAACATGATCTTGTGTTGAAAAAAAAGACAAAACGTATGCAAGTACAGTGATACCGCGGTTCACAAACTTAATTTGTGAAATGACTCTGGTCACGAACCGAATTGGTTGCAAACCATGGCAAATTTTCCCACAGAAGCCAGTAAGAGTAGCGGCGCTTGAAAAAATGAGCATAAACCAATATAATAAATGAAAAATCAGTCCAGATACCAAAAATACATGAATAAGTATTTGAAGCAATCATAAATAGTCCAATGACAGATCCATGGATGTAGAGGTAGAAAATAGCATATAGATATCTCTTCCAGACAATGCAGACACCCAGTGGAGAGAATGGATATAGGTCACATGCATAAAGTGTCCACCACCAATAATGCAGGTCCGCTTACCAGAATATATTGGCCTCCAAACTAATGGAAAAGCCAATAAGAGCATGCAGGGACATTACACTCCCTTGTAATCACAACTTGTAAAATATGTAGCCTCTTCTGCTGACCCAGGACCAGGGAAGGGAACGCTCCACCGCTCATCCAGGGATATGACAAAAAATGCAGAGAACCATAGCGTAATACTGTTTATCATTTATTAAAATACTTTAAAAAACTCATTGCACTCACGTGATAACAAACGGTAAAAGACATCTAGAAACAGGGTAAACCGGGTATGACTTGTGCGGCGGCCGTAGGAATGCAGGAGTGCACTTCTGAGGTATCAAGCTGACCGGTTTCGTCATATAATTGATGTCATCTGGGCGTAACCATCAGAAGAGCTCTGCGTTCTTATTGGTAATCCGCTGACTAGGGGCGGAAGTTTGAATTCCCGACTCCATGCAGGAACCGGAAGAGGGGCAAAAGGTGACTACACCCGCCATCTCCACAGACTACAGCGATATTCAATGTAACAAAATAAGCATCAAGTAGGGGCTAAGTATTGATGCCAAAGGAGATGTAAATTAATTGTCAAAAACAACCAAAGCAAGGAATCAATATATCATATAAAACTGTATTTAGCCTATACTTTGAATAGAGAGCGGGATTAATGCCCTCTAGTGGACACAATATAGTAAATCAACCATAGAGACAGGGGTGACGTGGAGAAAAATACCGTTATTGAGCAGCATAATTCTGGAATTGAAACTTCCTCCCACTCGCACAGACCCCCATTACTTTTCAATCTACATTAAAAATTTAAATTATATAGATATCGATAATGACATGAAAAATATGTAACAAATAAATAATAAAAATAAATCATGAAAATACAATAAAATAATATCAATGTATATGACCAGATATATGATAAAAATTATAAAAGAGGGAAAATATGGAAAAGAAAAAAGAAAGAAAACAAAAGGGGGATTAAACCCCACAACTGAATATAAAAAACAAAACAGGAATTGGGACTCAGCTATTGTTAATAAAGCAATTAACATCCCATTCTACATTTAAACCAAACGGAAAATAACTTTTTAAATTATAAATCCATCTTCCTTCCATGCGGGAGATGGTTCTCTTGTTATTGCACCCTCTCCAATGTGGATCCAATTTATCAATGGCCATAAACAGAGTATCCTGTGGGTTTCTACAATGACAGCGATCATAGTGTTTCTAAACACTATGTCCTGGGAGACCTCTTTTAATATTGCCCACATGTTCGTTCAAACGAACCTGCAGAGCCCTGATGGTTCGGCCTACATATTGCTTGCCACATTTGCACTGCAACAGATAAACTACGTATTTGGTGGAGCAGGTAATAAAGGAGTTAATGCGAAACTCACGGCCCGTGCTAGTGGAACGGAAAGTCTCTATTTTCCTTTCCTTGAATATATTTAAAGCACACACATTGCATTTATGACAAGGAAAAAACCCTTAAGATCCTGAAAAAATGTAGGTTTGATCAGCCGATCAACAACATTTTGTGCTATACTGTTACGCAGGGAAGGTAAACCTCTAAATACAATCCTTGGACGAGAAGGCAAATGAGTACCCAGGACTGTATCATTCTTTAATACTGCCCAATGCTTGGAAACAATCCTTTTAATATGAAAGTGTTGTGCAGAATAGGAAGTGGTGAAGACAGTCTGAAAAGAGTTATTCTGTTTTGGGGAATTGGGGAACAATATCCCCTTGTCCAGTTACTGTTAAGTGTGAATGTTGCATTAAATCCAAAGCTACAAGAGAAACACTTCCCAAAGTCAGTCAGAAGAGAACTTCAAGACCAGCACTTGACTTAGTTCACAGTGATGTGTGTGGTCCCCTAAACCCACCTACACCTGGAGGCAACAGGTACATAGTGGCTTTCATAGACGACTATTCAAGATACAGTCACCTACCTAATGCAACACAAGAGTGAAGTTTTTGACAAATTACAAGACTATATAAAAAAGACCAGTAACAAGTTTCAGAGGAAACCTCTCATACTTCGGAGCGATAATGGAGGTGAATTCACAGGATGTAAGATGCAAGAGTACTTAACCACTTGCCGACCGCCGATCGGCAATTGACGGCGGCAAAGTGGCTCGTTCCCGCAAATCGCCGTCATACGACGGCGGCTGCGGGAACGTGTATAGCCCGCGCGCTCACTGTGTCCGGGGGGGGCCAGGGAGCGGGTGCGGCGGCTTCGATTGCCGCCGGCCACCCGTGATGCCCCCCCCGGAGCGAATGAGCGGAGGTCCGTGTATGTAAACACGGACCTCCGCTCTGTGTGAGGGGGAAGGGCAGTGATCACAGCCTTCCTTTACGTGAAGGCTGTGACCACTTCCCTTCCCCTGTTAGGGCATCCCCCATACAGTTAGAACACGCCCAGGGAACATAGTTAACCCTTAGCGCGCCCCCTGCAGGTTAACCCCTTCACTGCCAATGACATTTACACAGTAATCAGTGCATTTTTATAGCACTGATCGCTGTATAAATGCCAATGGTCCCAAAAAAGTGTCAAAATGTTCCGCCATGTCCACTGAAATATCGCAGTACCGCAAAAAATCGCAGATCGCCGCCATTTTTAGTAAAAAATAAAAAAAAATTAAAAACCCCAAAAATGAATTCTCATCATCCGTAAACACGACCACTTTTGCGCAAACCAATCAATAAACGCCAATTTTTTTTTATCGCAAATATGAGGAAGAATATAAATCGGCCAAAAACGGTGAAAAAAATGTTTTTTTTATATTTTTTTTTTTGGATTTGTATTTTAGGAAAAAGTAAGAAATTTGGGTTTTTTTGCAAAATTGTCGCTCTTCTTTTGTTTATAGCGGCGATCAGAAATGACGCAGCGGTGATCAAATACCACCAAAAGAAAGCTCTGTTTGTGGGAAAAAAAGGACGCAAATTTCGTTTGGGTACAACGTCGCACGACCGCGCAATTGTCAGTTAAAGCGACGCAGCGCCGAATCGCAAAAAGGGCTCCGGTCCTAAAGCTGGAAATCCTTCCGGGGCTGAAGTGGTTAAAGCAGAATGGAATAGAACATCAAAAGACAGTCCCATACACACCAGAACAAAATGGAGTTGCTGAAAGAAAGAACAGAACTCTGACTGAAATTATCAGATGTATGCTGACAGACTCTGGACTACCACAAAAATACTGGGGTGAGGCAGCTATGACAGATACATATTTGCAGAACAGACTTCTTTCCAGAACAGTGGACAAAACTCCATATGAACTATGGCACAATGAGAAGCCAAGTGTAAAACACCTAAGAGAACAAGAAGCAAGTAAATGGATAAAGGCTGCTGAGGAAGAGATAAAATCCATGCATGACACTAAAACATGGACACTTACAGAACTACCATCAGGAAGGAAAGCCATCAGCTGTAAATGGACTTTACAGTGAAATACAATGCAGATGGCACAATTGAACGATACAAAGCAAGACTAGTAGCCAAGGGTTATTCTCAAAAATACGGAGAGGACTATGATGAGACATTTGAACCAGTAGTAAAGCACACTACAATACGGGCTTTACTGACAGTAGCCGTCACAAGGAAAAGGCAAGTGAAACATTTTGATGTGAAAACCGTGTTTCTACATGGCGAGTTAACAGAAGAAATTTACATGGAACAGCTGCCAGGGTTCAAAGATGAACAAAGGCCAGACTTAGTGTGTAAACTTCGCAGAAGTATATATGGTCTAAAGCAAGCAGCCAGGGCATGGAATATAAAAACAAAATGAAGTGCTTACACATCAAAACTTTCTAAGGAGTAAAGCAAACCCTTGCTTATACACAAAGAAATTGGCAAACAGATGGGTCTATATGCTTATTTATGTGGACGATGTCCTGATTTGCTTTGAGCAAGAAAAGGATGAAGCAGAAATACTGGAAAGACTAAATCAGCAATTTGACACCAAAGACCTTGGTAACATAAATAATTACCTCGGCATCCAGATCGAGAGAGAGGAAGATGGCAGCTTTCTCCTGAACCAAAGACATAAAATACAAGAAATAATTGAAACATTTGGAATGGAAGACGCCAAACCAGTAAAGTCTCCCATGGAAACCAACTACCTAAATGAGATGAATTGCCAAGATAACCCATTACCTGCTAATACTCAATACAGGAAAGCAATAGAGAAATTGCTGTAACTTACCACTGCTACAAGGCCGGACATTGCAGCAACTGTTGGAATCCTATGCAGAAAGGTTTCGATGCCAAGTCAAAAGGACTGGAATGCTGTAAAGCGAGTCATTCGCTATCTTAAAGGGACCTCGCACTACAAGTTAAAGTTACCAGCAAGTGATGAAAGTACCTTAATAGGATATTTGGACGCTGACTGGGCAGGAGACACCAGCGACAGAAAGTCTACCAGTGGCTACTTGTTTTTTCTGTCAGGAGGTGTCATCAGTTGGACTAGTAAAAAGCAACTCTCCATTACACTGTTGTCTACTGAAGCAGAATACGTTGCAGCAGCGCAGGCAAGCCAAGAAGTTGTATGGCTGAGACAGCTATTAACAGACTTGGGTCAACCACAGTCGGGACCAACAGAAATCTATGAGGACAACCAAGGATGCCTTGTACTTATGCACATGGAAGGAGTTAATTCAAGATCCAAGCACATTGATGTGAAGTTCCGCTTTCTTAGGGATCTTCAAGAGCAAGGTCTTCTTGAGTTACTTTATTGCCCAACCGAGGATATGACAGCAGATATCCTTACAAAGCCCCTGACCGCTGAAGGACACTCAAGGCTTACAAAGAGGATGGGTTTAACAGACTAAGCCTTTAGCTGTTGAGAAGGGGTGTTGGAGATACAACAACTTTCAGCTTAGCCTATTGACTGCAGTTCACAATTAGGACACTAGATGTCGCTAATGCTCAGTGATATGCTATGCATTTCCACTTTATGATGTGTTGTATTTCCTGTACATTGTGCTGTACTTGTTGGTTTCTTTTTCCTGTCTGTGTTAGTCACCATGTGAGATGACATCTTTGCTGTTGTGGTTATGTTCCAATAAAGAAGCCAGTTCCTGTTACTCCACAGTGTCTGATCTGAATCGACTCTGCTGCACCCAGCAATCATACTCTGCAACATATCAATAATGTTCTTTTTTGCTTGCTCTCAAGATTGAATGTTGATTTGAATGGATCTACCTTGTCTGGCCATGGGTTGGGAAGGCAGAGAGTCTGCAATGTCCGTGCCTCTTGGGAGTAGTCGTCCCAGGGGTGTCCTTAGTAACACTTGGGTGTGGGACCCCACTGTGTTAACAGCTGCATGGTTACTAGGTTGGGCTAGGCCTTTTGGCTAAGTCCGGGGCAGTTTTTGTTACCAAGCCTCAGGGCCTACTCAGTGCACATTGCATGGCTACTATTCTATTTTTTTTCTCCTCATGTTTATCACTTTTCACATTTGTGCTTGTTTTTCACTGGATGGAGGGTGTCCTTGGGCTTGCCCTGATTACTAGGGGGGGGATGGGTGGCCATCAGGTTCCTTCCTCCCCTGAATCTGGGGGGGGTCTCTCTCCAGGAGGGCCCCTCAACCTAATACTCAGTGGTCAACTTTAGCTGGCCACAAGGAGAGGGGTTCGTCAGACCTCCTGGCTAGGCGGACCACATTCGTAACCTTGTCCCTGTCAGGAGCCTTTTGCCCCGGGGGTTCAGGGAAAGGTCTTACTTCTTCAGGGGTGGACAAAAGCACACCCTTAAGTGAACTTTTTTTGTGTGTTCACATGTACGTTTTTGTACACTTAACAGTTTTTGTTTTTTTTGCTCCACCTCGGATTAAAAACAAATAAAATAAATAACTTTTATATTGTGTACTAGTTGTAAATTTCCCCACCCACATACACTTTTTATGCTAATCATAAATTTAATCAGCAGCCACAATTTCTCCTTCTACTACATAATCATAAGCATGCCCACAGACATCAAATCAAAGACCACCATGATAACAGAGCTGGCACATGAACCTACCTCAGCCTTGTCACAGGTGCCAAAAACTGAGCCAGCCATGGACCTGTCAAAAAAACAGCAGGAGAGGCAACCACAGCATACCATGAGAACAACCAGCAAAGTCAGACATGAAATTATTTGAGAAACAATTGAACCAGAATCAGACATGTTATGAGAACCAGCAGTAGAGTCAACTACAGCGTGCCATGAGAACCAGCAGCAGCAGAGCTGAACACAGCATGCTATAACCAGCAGCACAGCCAGACACAGAACACTATTATACAACATACCATGAGAACTAGCACTAAAGCCAGCCATTAGAATCAGCAGCAGTGCCATATAGTGAATGCCATAATAACCAGGAGCATTGCTGGACAAAGCATGCTACAAAAACCAGCAGCATAGCATGACACAGCATGCCACAAAAACCAGCAGCAGAGCCAAACAGAGAATGCCATTAGAACCGACAGCAGAGCTACAGTAGATACAGCTAGTTATGAAAATCAGCAGGAGCCAGACAAGTAATGTCATACTGTATGAACCAGCAGCAGAGCCAGGCAGAAACGGCCATGAGAACCAGCAGCAGAACTAGATACATCATGCTATGAGGATGAGAAGCAGCAAAGCCAGCTGTAGCACATCAATAAAAACCAATAATTGTAGTAGAATTAGAACAAATCATGTCATAAAAAAATAAATAAAATCATGCCAGTAGAGTAGGATTGCCCCATTTCTTCAAACCAAACCCAACACTTTAGCGGCACAGGGCACATTTTTTTCATAGTATACACTATAGGATTATAAAAGACCTGGGACATCTTTGGGTGCCCCAAGAAGAGTGGTAATGCAGTGCACTGTGGAAAACAGTGAATGTGGCCAAACTGTGCTTTCTGACAACATCGCTCCCCCCCCCCCCCCTCGCTACAACAGTCTTTCGTGTCAAACCGGTGTAAGTGACAAAAGGTGTCACGTGACGTAATGGTGAGAAGAACCCCGTGGGTTTCTACAGGGTCCAGAAAATATTAGGATATCACATATGATACTTTTTTTACACGGGACACGGCGATTTCACAACCCAAACCAAACTTCTTTACCCCGTTAGGATGAGATGACCGTACTAAAATAAATAAAAAAATACTGTACTAAACAAGATTAAGATGATGTTAATAACCAAAAATAACTACACGATGTCGACCGAAACGACGAAGAGTAGGAGTATCGTACTACATAGATCAAGACGACGACCAAGAGTACCGGCAAAGACGGACCGAGACGACGACCAAGTATGTCATACTGTAATGAACAGACCGAGGACGACTAAAAGTAT
>BLSH010107290.1:221650-248446 GCA_018402905.1 Glandirana rugosa
CAAAGTCAGACGGACTTTGGGCTTGTGTAATAAGTCTGACCCGACACCGACGGGTTCATTTGGCCAAACTGCGCTTTCTGACAACATCGCTCCCCCCCCCAGTGCCCCATTGATGCTGAACCTGCTTACAGACAGCGGCCCGCAGCTCCCAGATGGCAATAGATGTTTGTGCGACTATCTCAGTTACTTGGGCAGCCACAGCCCAGTCTGAATAATGTGTTCGGGTTTCAGGCAGACTGAAACCTGGACACGTAATTCCAAACCAAAATCCTGGATAGGTGGCAACCCTACAGTAGAGCCACAAGACACAATCCCAATCATATATACCAGCAGAATGCTCTGTCATGAGGCTGACAAAACTTTCACTTATTCTTACCAAAAAGCAAACACTTTCCTCCTTATACAGTTTATAACTATAGTGGCTGACAGAGCAAAATAGATATAATTGTGACCTGAAGACAGGCACATATGGCAACTAGTAAACACTACCACTGTTTATAAAAATCAAGAAGAGTGTCGAGAAGAAGCTTGCAAAGCAAAGGTACCAGTAGATTTGTGTTGGCAATACTGTATTAGTCCATATAACTGTCTTTTTTTATTTTTCATTAATTTGACTTATTGTACTGTTAAAGTTTATTTAGGTCTTATTGCTCTTTTTAAGCATTGGCACTGGTGGCAGTCCTCCAACAGCTGTGTTCTCAGATTTAAAGCACTTTTAAAACCCTTCATCAACTGTACAGCTTTTGGTGTGGTTCATGTTCATTACATCAAGCAGCCCGGTGTTTTCTAGAAGGGTGACAGTTTTCTGATCTGTTTTACCTATTTGGCAAATCTTCATACAATTTTGAAAGTGCAATAATTTTTTTTTTTTTAATCAGAGCAAAACATCTGTGCTTCTTAAAACAAGAATGTTTCCCTAAAGTTAGTTCACTGTCCCTAGCAAGTGTGGTTCCTTTCCCTAAGGTAGCCATTCATAACTGTGCAGCAAATGCAGTGGGGCACTGCTATTTATTAGTACTGTCCACACTAAAGATGGCTGCTGAGGTCACCCAGTGTTGCAGTGTCCGACTGGACCCTGGTGACAGTTATGGAGCCTGAGTTCGGTCAGAAATGGGGACCCGCCAGATTTGGTAACTGAAGTGATGTTCCGTCGCGGCCATCTTGGTAAACCCCACACCCGTCCACAGTAAGACCCCATGCACACTATAAGATTTTATGCAGATTTTTGTCTTCAGATTTACCAAAACCATGCAGTGCAAGGGCCTGCCTGATTGCATGCAAATTGAAACTCTTAAGGTTTGACCTCATATTATATGGTTTTGGTAAATCTGAAGACAAGAATCTGCAGAATATCTAATAGTGTCTATGGGCTCTAAGCCTACAGTCAGAAGTCGGTAAGCGGACATCTTTTTTACACCCACCGAAGTCTTGCATTTCACAGTTATTTTTGCCAGTAAACAGAGCTTATATAGTGAAATACAGTATTTCGAAAGTCAGTGACACTGTTTTGATGTTGAATTTGAAAAGCAGCGCAAGCCTGCTGATTTCACAGGTTTGCTAATCTGACAGAATGCCGCTGCTTGTAAATTCAACATCAAAACAGTCTGACAGATTTAAAAATAATGTATTTCAGTATATAAGCGCACTTTACTGGTAGAAAGAAGTGTGAAATGAAAGACTTGAGTGCGGGGTGTACCAAGATGGCCACGACGGAACGTCACTTCTGTTACCTAATCTGACGGGTCGCTTAATCTGACGGAACAACTGCAGAGAAACAATGTTCCTCCCATCCCCCATTCCATGTATACAGCAGCACAGCAACACATCGCCACCTACGGAATGGAGGGCAAACCAATACCCACTACTATTATTATCAGTCTTTCATCAAAAAACATCTGGAATCTGGCTAATTTGTCCAGGGCTTGGGGTGCGCTATGCTCTAGTGAAAGATACACAGCAATAGCTACTTTCCACAGTAAACTATTTCTAAGCTTCATGATGCATCCATGGAGCAGTAGTCACAGCAAGAAAAAAAGCAGTACAAAACTGTTGCAGTCTACTTAGTTCATTTTTATCTGCAAGTAACTATGCTGTGGGAGCAGACATTGTGATACATTCAAAGTTGACCAGATGAAACTCAAAGTCCCTCTCCTTTAGTTTCTCCTTGCGATCCAAATTCCTGTCCTTGACAGCAAGACTGCCAAGAACATACTGCCTCCCTACATACAGCACCTGCTTGTGCTAACAATTACCAGCTATGGCTGCCAAGAGAAAAAAAAGAAATGAAGACTGCTGCATAATGCAATAACATGTCAGTTGTATAAATTAATATTTTTCCCAGGTCCATCAACCATCATGTCACGTCAGTGTGCTTAATAACTGCTCAGGCCACTACCATCTTCTATGCAACAAAATAAACTTTCTATTTATTATATCACTAGAAGACAGTGGTCTTCCATCGCAGTTTTCAGTTTTCCCCAAGATGGGAAAAACAGATCCCTGACATAACAACTGTTTTTTATAGCCATTGGCAGATGTTATATGGGCCTCATAGTAGCAAATGTAAGCCTGCTAATTAACCTGTATGGTTGAAATAAAATGTACTTGTTTCAATGCTTTTTGTCATAAAAGCAGATAATGATTTTAAATCCTCACCACTGTCCAAACTTCATTAATTCAATTTCTCTCTCTCTTGATCCTCCTGACAGAGAAAACATGATCCTGAATTTAGAGGCAATTACCTTTCACATAGGTCCTGGTGCTCAGTAATAAGAGGATGACATGGGAGATAGCAGGTAAGAATTTACCCCATTGTGCAATTCATTAGACTCAAATCCATCCCGGTCAGAGTATCATCTGTCTCTATTGCATAATGATAATACTGTATGTGGAGAGTCCATTGTAAGCACAACCTTCACTGGGAATTACCAAGCAGGCAAATGATACTGCTGCATGAGGTTATAGCTATGTGGTAAACAGACTTGTACACACATTGTCTGCCCCCAACATTGCAATGTAAGGACATTTGAAGTAACCACAGCTGTTCCAAGCAGACCACAGATTAACTTGTGCAACGTTGGTCTCTTACCAGACCTAGGGCACCCTCTTCTGGGTTTCCAGACATGTTATCTAATTCATTTAAGGCCTTGGTTGGGACTGCACTGATAATCAGGACACTGATAGTCAGTGCCCTGATTATCAGTGTAGACATCCCTTTTACACAAGCCAGTTATTGTCTCTCCTCTCCTCACACTGTCAGTGTGAGGAAAGGAATGCCGATAACCAGCTTGTGTTTACATCCTTGACCAGCTGTGATTGGACACGCTGATTGGCTCTTTACCCCGATCTGTGATCAGCTGTATCCCAAGCACGGGAGGACATTATATGACACCCTCCCAAACTGGCCAACCGTGCTGTAGCCGTCATTCGGCTATAGCACAGTCGGCAAGTGGTTAACCACTTCAATACCATGCACTTAGAACACTTCCTGCCCAGACCAATTTTCAGCTTTCAGTGCTGTTGCGATTAGAATGAGAATTGCGCGGTCGTGCGACGTTGTACCCAAACAAAATTTTTATCATTTTGTTCCCACAAATAGAGCTTTCTTTTGGTGGTATTTGATCGCCCCTGCGTCATTTCTGATCACCGCTATAAACTAAAAAAGGCCAAAAATTTTGAAAAAAAAAATTTTTTCTTTGTTTCTGTCACAAAAATTTGTATAAAGTACATTTTCTCCTTCACTGATGGGCACTGATGTGACTACACTGATGGGCATTGATGAGGCTACACTGACGGGCACTGATGAGGCAGTACAGATTGGCACTGATGAGGTGGCACTGATAAGGTTGCACTGATGATGGGGCACATATGCAGCACTGATGGGCGGCACTGACAAGCAACACTGACGGGCACTGATACGTGGCACTGATATGCGGCACTGATGGACACTCCTAGGCGGTACTGATAAGTGGCACTGGGCACTGATGGGCACTGATAGGGGGCACTTTTAGGGGGCACATGTGGGCACTTTTAGGTGGCACAGGTGGGCACTGATAGGTGGCACAGGTGGGCAATTATAGGTGGCAGTGGTGGGCACTGGTGCAACAAGCACTGTTAGGGATGGCACTGGCAGGCATCATACATGGGCACAGTGCCATCCCTACAGTGCATAATATTGCCCTTACCTGGTGGTCTAGTGGGGGCTCCCTGGTGGTCCTGGGCGGCCTCTGTGTAATTCCCCTGGTGGTCCTGGGCGGCCTCCATGCGATGTCCAGGGGGGGGGGCTCCCTGGTGGTCCTGATCCGGCTCCCTGGTGGTCCAGTGGGGTGATCCTGAGGGTGGCTGCGCTGATAAACGTTCAGCCCAGCCCCCCCCCCTGTCAGGAGAGCAGCCGATCGGCTCTCCGCTGCTCAGGTCTGCAGACCTGAGCAGAGGAAAAGCCGATAAACGGCTCTTCCTATTTACACTGTGATCAGCCATGATTGGTCACGGCTGATCGCATGGTAAAAGGCTTCGGATCGAAGCCTTTTACCTCGGTCGTTAATGCGGTGGGTCAGACTGACCCACGGCACCACCGGTCGCCCCCCAGGGGCGCGCGATCGCGGATTATCCTGAGGACATCAATAGACGTCCAGTCAGGATAATGAACCACCCGCCCGGACGTCATTTGTCAATGCGCCGGGCGGGAAGTGGTTAAAGACAGTTGCTGCTCTTCTGCATTAATAAATATTCAGTTTAACCCTGTCAAAACTTCACAAGGAGTTTTATGCTCAAGTCATTAGCTCAAGACCTCAGCATCTCACCTATGCAGCAGCTTGATCTGCTAATCAGATGGTTAGGGTTGCAGTAATTGTACTTTTTTAATCTATTTTTATTATACAGATATCTATTTATTAGGATCTATGTATACTGTAATTTTTATTTGCCTTTCGGTTAAATGACCACATACAGGAATTTTTTAATTGGCATTGCTCATTGGGGACATATTCATACTAAAAATTGCACTAAGACGCCCTTTAATATAAAAATATTTTTTTGGGGTCCGATTATGTAGCCCTTGTGTTTTTTAGTTTCATTTGTGTTTCTCTAAGTTTTTAACTTTATATAACTCTTAAGGTTACATAACAACTGCAATATAGACAATGAGCTAGATTTTTTAATTTATATAGGGAAGCGCACTGTGGTCAGAGCATAAGTTCTCTCTATGGCTATGACCCCTGTGAAATTTGTGACCACGACACTTCCGGTTTTTATTCTAACTGTTTATGCACAGTAGAATGCCCAGCAATATTATTGGGATCCAAGAAAATGGCGAACGTGCCACTTCCGGTTCTTTCTAGTCAGTTTAAAATGTCTATTGAATCCTATGGGATTCGAGAAAATGGCGGCTGCGCCACTTCCAGTTTTCACTTAGGAACACCTAGATATATCTGTGTGCCTATTTATCACTTTTGAATACCTAAAAAACAGCAGCCGTACCACTTCCGGTAGTTTTTAGAACTGCTCAGTGAAGTATGAAATCTTACTTAATACAGTGTGCCTAAGTCAATATGCTTCAGGAAAATGTGCCACTTCCGGTTTCGACTGAAAATAGCGTTTTTCAACTTTTCAACGTTTAGATTGTGGGCATTTCTGGGTCTGTGGTCATTTAAACAGCTCTAAACAGTGACATCTACAGCTTTCATATTTAGGGGGGGCACATGGGGGGGGCAGGGACAAAAGTAGGGGAACCATCTATAAAACACCCGGGGCAAAGACCCAGGTTGGCGCGGTAGCGCCTCCCCCCCACCATACTGTAACAAGGTCATTCACTGCTTAGAGTGAAGATGCCAAACTGTGGACTGTGTCAGCAGTGCAGTGGATGGTGTCAGCAGGTCAGTAGGTAGTGTCAGCAGGTCAGTGGGTGGTGTCAGCAGGTCAGTAGGTGGTGTCAGCAGGTCAGTAGGTGGTGTCAGCAGAGCAGGGGATGGTGTCAGCAGGTAAATAGGTGGTCTCAGCAGGTCAGTGGATGGTGTCAGTAGGTGGTGTCAGTATGTCAGTATGTGGTGTCAGCAGGTCAGTGGCTGGTGTCAGCAGGTCAGTGGATGGTGTCAGCAGGTCAGTGGATGGTGTCAGCAGGTCAGTGGATGGTGTCAGCAGGTCAGTGGATGGTGTCAGCAGGTCAGTAGATGGTATCAGTAGGTCAGTGGATGGTGTCAGTAGGTCAGTGGGCAGTGTCAGTAGGTCAGTGGGCAGTGTCAGTAGGGCAGTGGACAGTGTCAGTAGGTCAGTGAGCGGTGTCATCAGAGCAGTGGACCTTTGTAAGAAAGGCAGTGGATGGTGTCATTGATGGGAGCAGGCACTGATGAGGAGAGGACAAAGTTTGTCATGTGATGGTCAGTGATGTGCACAGTGGGGGTGTTGGCGTTCTCCTACCTGCTTCCTATGTCTCAGTCCCTGGCTCCCTGCGGCATACACCCTTCTCCAGTCGATGCATCTGCACCCGCTCGGTCTCTACTCGGTACGGGCCACCTCACACTGTCCGCATTTCCTGGCACAGTAGAACATGGGACGGAGGCGGAGCCGGCCTTCCTCCACTAATCACTGTCAGTCAGGAGTAATCCTGAGCATGTTTTTCCCCACCACAGCAGCATCTGGGAGGGATCCTTACTCCTCCTTACTATTGCTGGGTCCTAGTGCTGCCGGACGCTCCAAGCTCAGAGGCACAGCAGCGATCATACTGGTCCGTCCGACGCAAAACAGTCCCGCACAATGGACACGGTCACGTCACCAATATTGTTAGTTTTCAAGATATAGCAAAGGTGCAGTTGACTGTCTCTGCCTCCCATCCTGGCACCCATCTCAATACAGCACCCAGGGCGGGATCAGTCTGCCCCTGATTGGGGGGGCACAGGACATTTTTGGGGGGTCATGGCCCCCTCTGGCCCCACCCTAGTAACGCCCCTGGCTCTAAAACCAAATGTCAGTAATAAGCAGATCCCTTTGACAATGTGCTTGAGCACGAAACATGTCAGTGAAAGTCCTATGCACTGACGTTTCCGCTGTCGCAGCCTCCTGGTAGCGGCGGCATGTTTTTCCATGTGTTTTTATACTTGCTTTTACTGGCCATTTTGTACATATACCATTATTGGAATCTAATAAATACTACTATTGGACCAATATACTACTATTGGAATCCAATAAAGCTTCTCCTTGGCTCCTGATGAGCTTTTTTCACGCAGTACTTACCCCATCTGGGGTATTGAGGATGGATTAACTTCCTGATTTCATGTCCACCTGGATGCTGACTGGGGATACTCACATCTACCGGGCACCATAATTTTGACACAGGATACCCATGCAAGGCTTGTTTACATCCAGTTTCTGGTGAGTGCACTGTATACTGGTGGCGGGTATTCACTGTGAAGTTTTACTGCATCGCACAGAGTGGTGGATTATTTTCCCTTACAGAGGAGGTTTAAGTTCTACTGTAGGTCACCACATGTCTTGACACCTTCCACTCTGGATAAGGAACTGATTGAAGTGATTCGCAAAGCAATTTTTTCACTAACTGTTGACTGCTTTTGTCGTTATTTTTAATTTTTGATTTCTGGACATTCACATATTATAAGTTTTCTTAGCGCTGCACTGTTATATTTTTATATTCTGTCTGAGGATTATATATTCGCCTTTTTTAGTGCCAGCGGCTTGATTATTAGTAATTGTACTGCAAAACTGTTCACAGGCCTTAATCTCACGTGGGAGAGAGCAAACCTACAACAGCCCTGCCTTGTGCAAAAGATTACAGGACCTTCCTAGATTGCCCAACAGGGGCAACCAAAAGTTTTTGGAACTGAGTGATCTTCTTCCTAAGCTTGAAATTGCCATGAAAAAACCCATTTACTAGGTCTTAGACACTGCTATGGTATAAACCCCGGTTTAGCAAAGTTACCTTACAATATCCAAGTAAAATGGGCAACAGTGGGTTCAAGCAATAGTTTCAAAATTCATCCAAGACTTAGCTAGAAATAAGAATGATCCAAGCTTCTCAGTTATCAACTTTTTCCTACCGCACAACTACACGAAAAAAAACCCTCCACACTAAATATAGAGACTCTAGAAACATTTAGGGGAATTCATAAGACTTAGCACTCCACCATGCCTTTGCACGACAAATGTCAGGCTTGCCCCAAATGCAAGTAGCTGTTGGAAGCAGGCACAAGAACTTGAAGCAAGCACCAACATTTGTCATTCAGAAGCACAACAGAGTTTTATAGAGTGTTGCAGGCAGTCAAGGTTGGTCTTTATTACATTCAGTTTGCTTACCTAAGAACTGGAAGTAATTATTTTTGAACTCAGGGGGATTCCTCTGTATGTTTCAACCATCTACATACCACAATTAGATGATAATGCCAAAATCATGCTTCTACTGTGAAGAGTCCGCAACACTAACCCAGGTGGACAACTCATGTTGTAATATTTGTTTTATTATAGATAAATCCATTTTGTATTTTACTCCTGATGAGTGGACACTTCTACAAAACACGTAGAGCCCCAGCCTTATGCTACATCATTGCAGTCATGTCATTTGAGACTCTTTAGTATTATATCATTGTAAGGCTACTTTCACACTGAGGCGTTAGAAAAATGTGTGCAAAACATCAAGCGTTATTACTGTGTTGTTGCCGCGTTTTTTCAGCGTTAGCGCTATAATTAGCGCTAACGCCCAGGCGTTTTTCAAGCGCTTTTGCAGCGCTAGCATTAAATAAATAGCACATCCCCCTACATTACATCCTGTTTACTTCCTGGTATTTTGACCTTTCCACAACCTCTGGGCATTTTGCTGGCACTTTTAACGCGCTTTTAAAGCGCTTTAGATTCATTTCAATGTATATGGGCATTTTTAATTCGCTATTTTTAGCGCTCAGAATAAGCACAAAAAATCATGTTTGCAGGACTTTTTTAAACGCGGCACCAGCGTGATGTCCCAGTGTGAATAGGTACATTGGAATTAATGGGCAGCGTTTTAGAAGAGTTTTGGAAGCGCTATTTTTAGCACAAAAATGCTAGGAAAGCGTCTCAGTGTGAAAGTAGCCTAAATATCATAAACTTTTAGATAATCGATGTTCACTATGAATTGGAACAATGCATTTTATAATATGTGTATATCACTTATATACTGTCAATCATGTTGTTATTGTGTGCATTAATTGTGAAGGTGTTAATATTGACAACTATGCTACTATTTTTTATGGACTTTATGCACATCCGCGAGGAACCATTAGACATGTTTTGCATATTATTTTCGCAGCTGTGCTTTATATAAACTCTCAACCAAAACCCCCCCCTTCTGACCTAGGTTGAGGCATTATAAGTGCCCATTGCTGCAGTAAAAACAGCATGCAGACTTGTAAGGCTATTGTTAAGTAAATTCAAGAGACTCAAACTCATGTCACAAGAATAATGCCACATGAATAAAAACTCTGACAGCGAGACTTCCTGTGAATGATATACATGAGTAAATCAATTTACAACAGTGTTAGTGAAACAGCGCCAATGCAACTAGTGCCTCTAAATCACTATCTACTTCAGTATTTGCTACAGAGTTGCTTACAAAGGACCAATTGCAATCTCAGGTTAATCTTGTCTTTGATTAAACTAAATTTGACAACTGCAAAACAGTAACTTATCTTCACTTACAGTGCAGAATCCCAACGAGAGCTCCAAAGACTTTGCTTCTAAATTCTTGCGACAGTCTTAACCTAAGTTTCAACTTGGCTACAGATTCACCCAACAAGAAACCCTCCTAACAGTGAAAGACCTAAGAAGCTCATCAGAGTTTTCTACACCAGTCATCATACAAGAACATCAATTTCTTTGCAAGTTGAAAACAGAGGCTCCTAAGGATGTATTGGTCAAAAGTTCTTTCAGCCAACCAGAGTGACTTTCATACTCCCACATTGCAAGCTATGCCACCCATGTAGAAGTGCCTTTAAAGTGGAATTCCAGTCAAATACTAAGCTTAAACCGACTCACCTCCCAATTCTAAGCTTATTCTATCAACCCTGTGAAAGGAAAGATATGTATACTTGCCTATTTCCCGGATCTGCTCTGGTCACATGATGAGTGTATAGGAGGGACAGCTGACAATGGATACCTCATAGTAAGCCTATGGATGACATCACTACCCAGGCTCTGCAGCCATTGTCGGTGATCTCTCCTCTTCACTGAAGCCTGCTGCTGGAGAGATCATGTGACCAGGCCAGGTCATCCTCAGCATAGGTAAGTATAGACTTCTTTCCTTTAAAGGATAGTTAGAAAAAGCTTTGAATGGGGGGGTGGGAGTAGGTTCAGGTTTAGTTCTATTTAACTATATTAACTATATTGTTATATTTGAATATACTTCCACTTTAAGGACATCGATGATTCATCTTATTGGTTCTAAATTTTATGAAACTACAATAATCAATCATCTATAATGCAATGAAATCATGTGTTAATTTCTTTGGACATATTGTTCAATTTTGATCAGCATGGATTCCTGGAACTTTATATAGTTAACAAATATTTATTTTACTATTTTCTATACATCAATATGTCTTATGGGGGCTGTATAAGTTTGGTGTGGGAACTGCATGCCTCACTAACCTGTCTTTTTTACCTATAAGTTTTTTCAGGCTGCGGATATCTTATATGAGTAAATAATAAAGCTGTATGATGTGTTAAAGAATATAGGGGGATGACTATAGAAGTCTTTTCTGAATCATTCCCTATAAATAGTATTTACAAAGGCACTGGTCTCCACTATTTTTGTTGCAAAAATTATACAGTATATTGGTAGATTTATGTCCTATATATGTGGAGTCATAATTAAAGCTATTGATAATTATGAATAACCTGACAGAGATTCTAACCTTTCCTCATTTTGCTGAAACCAGAGGCATTGTTAGAATTGTGAAAAAGTTAGAGCACACATAGAAAAGTAATTATGCTGGATGCTTAGCAGTAGGTAACCGGATCATGCCTAAAAGTGGGAATGGCTTAACCACTTGCCAACTGCCAACCGCAGTCTGACGGCGACAGAGTGGCTCGATATCGCAAACCGCCATCATATGACGGTGGCTGCGATATCTCTTACTGTGAGTGCGGAGGCGCGCTCGTGCGCTCACTGTGTTCGGGGGGCCAGGGAGCGGGTAGGGCGGACTCGATCGCCGCCGGCTACCCGCCTCCCCCCCGCAGTGAAAGAACGGAGGTCCGTGTAAGTAAACACGGATCTCCATTCTGTTAGAGGGGAAAGGGCTGTGATCACAGGCTTCCTGTATATGGAAGCCGTGATCACTCCCCTCCCCCTGCCAGCCCAGCCCACACACAGTTAGAACACGCCCAGGGAACACAGTTAACCCTTAGAGCGCCCCCTCCAAGTTAACCCCTTCACTGCCAATTGCATTTACACAGTAATCAGTGCATTTTTATAGCACTGATCGCTGTATAACTGCCAATGGTCCCAAAAAAGTGTCAAAATGGTCCAACATGTCCGCTGCAATATTGCAGTACCGCTAAAAATCGCAGATCGCCGACATTACTAGTAAAAGATAAAAAAAAAATAAAAACCCCAGAAATTAATTCTCATCATCTGCAAACGCTGCGACTTTTGCGCAAACTAATCAATAAACGCTGATTGCAATTTTTTTTACCAAAAATATGAGGAAGAATATAAATCGGCCAAAATTGATGGAAAAAAATGTTTTTTTGTATTTTAGCAAAAAGTAAGAAATGTGGGTTTTTTTGCAAAATTGTCACTCTTCTTTTGTTTATAGCGGCGATCAGAAATGACGCAGAGGGGATCAAATACCACCAAAAGAAAGCTCTATTTGTGGGAAAAAAGGATGCCAATTTAGTTTGGGTACAACGTCGCACGACCGCAAAATTGTCAGTTAAAGTGATGCAGTGCCGAATCGCAAAAAGTGCTCTGGTCTTAAAGTGGGAAATCCTTCCGGCGCTGAAGTGGTTAAAAGTAAATAGAACCTGGGCCTAGTTGCTCTATGCACTATATATACTGTATAAGGTGTAGTCCTTATGCCCATAAAATATGTTTTAAACACTGTGACATAAGTGACAGTCTCAAAGACTGACTTCTATGAGTAGCTTCTATGAGTAGCTTTCCTACACATATGATATAGTCAGAAAGCTACCACTTTCCCTGAGTTTACCATAAAGAAGAACTTTATTAAAACAATTGTGGCAGCTGCTGTAGATTCAATAAGTATTTTGGAACTTTGGTCTCAAATATGTAAACATAGTAAAATACTGTATATAACATAGTATAGCTGGGTGCCACCAGCTGTGTCAATCCCTTGCTGGCCCCCCGTTCAGTGACAGAATAGGCTGTGTTTCCCTCACTTTCCTCACCGCTGTTTATGAGCGAAGTGGTGCAGCTACCTTCTTCCTCCCACTCCCTCCCAGCAGAGAGGCAGCGGTACTCACAGGGAAGAAGACTAATGATGCAGCCATTAACTCCCTCCCTCTTGGACAATGTCACTTGAGCCTGGGATCATGGGACAAATAGTCCCCAAAGAATACTATACAGTGCAAATGAATGGTCTGTAAATTACAGTTCCCACAAATCCCTGCACGCAGATGAGGGGAGGATAGAACTTTTCCTGGGCAAATGTGTGAGATCTGGGAAGTCTAGTGTAGGAAGTACAGACCTAATATTGAAGTCTGTACATTACACAAGAGATAGGACAGATTTGCTGCGGAGAACTGAGGCTGGGGCTGAGTTACGACTAGTGATGGTGTGAGGTTACTGGAGCTAAGCCAATATTGGATCTTTGTGTGCCTATACCAGTGAGAGACTGAGCCCTTCTGAGCACCCAGGTAGCTGAGAGCCACATAGAGTTTCTGTGTCTTGGGACCTGATTATGAGGACTGAACTTTCTGGGACAGCTGACCACCAAGCGTATGGGAGACCATTCCAGTACAAAATAACTCTCACCCAAATGAATTAGGAAAACAATCTCATAGTCCTTATTTGGGCTATAGAGGAGGGAAATTTGGAAAGAGAGGTAGAGGTAGAAGACGAGGTAACTCCCGCCCTCCAGTTCCAAATCCTCCCCTACTCCCTCCTTGACAGCTTGATTCATATAATCATGCTAGAGGTCCTCATTTACCTATGAGGAATCCTACTGGACTATATGCCATTTATCGCAATTCCCCTAGGTATGATGAGGAGGTAGGGGACAACAGGTACCCAATTCCAGTAACAAATAGATATGCCTCTCTTCCTAATGAAGAAGCCCCAACGGGGGGAAGATCTTTTAGGGAACCCCCCCCCCCCCCATGGGTGGGAACCCCCTATCAAACCCCGAGGAGTAAGAAGAGGCAGAGAGGATGTAGATCAGGAAAGACTACAAAAGAAAAAAATCCCAGTAGGGACAGGTATCTTCAATCTAAGCGGGGTGGACCTGTCAAAGGAAGAGATTAAAGTGTTAGATCAGGGCCTAAAATTTGCTCCAGTTAAAAATCTTAACAAATTCCAAGCATACATCAGTGTTCAGAAATTTATGAGAACTCTCAACCTTAAGAAATATTTTCTAACCAAAGCCCTAGACAGGATGAGTCCTCCATCCATGGGAAAAAGTTCTAATTTAGCAAACAAACCGTGTGTTTAATCCCCTTGTCACTGACAATAAACATTTAGAAGTCTTTAAGAACATGGTGGTAGGAGATCTAAAAGATCTCAAATACAAAAGGGTCAAAGACCCCTCCTATATCCAAAAACTGATTTCCTCGTTAGAAAGTAAGAAGAATAGAATGATCCGCCCTCCGGATAAAGGCGGCGGTTTGGTAGTCCTTGGTAAGATGTATTATAGGGAAGAAATGGAACGGTTATTGAGCGATATGGAGACATATCAACTGTCATCCAAAAACCCTCTTTTTGAGTATAAAGATCAGCTACATTTACTAGTGGAAAAGGGGAAGGATATTGGGGTTCTTAATAAGAGAGAATCCCTGTATCTGGATCCCCTAGCCTGCCGCACCCCCCATTATATACTTTCTCCCAAAGATTCACAAAAATCTGGAATGACCCCCAGGGAGACCAATTATAAATGGGATCGAATCTGTGTGTGCCCGGTTAGGGTAATATATTGATGTTTTCCTGAAACCTCTTGTATCAGAAACTCAAGCGTATTTACGTGACACCAAACACATTATCCAGTTGTTAACTGATTTAGAATGCCACCCTGAAAGTTTCCTCATCTCCACAGATGTAGGATCGCTTTATACAATTATAGGCCATGAGGTTGCCATTTCATCAGTAAAATGGGCCTTGGACTCCTCAGACCTCTCTCTTAAACACAGGAAATTCCTACTGGAGTGTCTTGTTCTTGTACCAGAAGTAATTCTTCTGTAGACAGAAATCCAGTACTTGCTACAAACTAGAGGAGTTGCGATGGGCGCCAGGTTTGCTCCCAGTGTTACCAATTTATTTATGGCACACTGGGAGGAGGAGACCGTGTTTAAGAATCGCCCAGAGCAACTCATCTGTTATAAAAGATATATAGACGATCTGTTAATGGTGTGGAAAGGTGATGAGATCTTCCTCCAGAAGTTTATGCTTAAACTTAATTCCAAAAGGAGGAACATTGTTCTCTCGTGGAATATTAAAGTCAGTATGACCTTTTTGGATTTGGAGATTTTTAAAGAGGATCAAAGTTTGAAAACACATAATTACTTTAAACCTACTGATCGTAATGGGTATATCTCTCTGGATAGTTGTCATCACCGCACTTGGCTGTGTAATGTCCCTAAGGGACAATTTGTGAGGCTCAAAAGAAACTGCTCTCTCGATGCAGATTTCTTAGCTCAATCCAGTATTTTGACACAGAGATTTGTAGCAAAAGGCTATGATAAAAATGCCCTCTCTGAAGATTATAAAAAAGTGGAAAATCTGGATTGGATTATATCCAAACACTGGGGGATTTTAAGGATAAGGTTTTGGGGTCCATTCTACCTCCCCGTCCTGGTTTCATCTATAAAAAAACCCTAACTTAAGGGATGGTTTAGCCCCGGGGGTGATTGATCCACCAGTTGTAAGGGAGAAAAGCATATTTTCTTTCCTTGCAGGTTTTTTTCTGTGTGGGCATTGTAAGGCTTGTAGACTATGTAAGGGGAACAAAAAACGTAAGGAATTTACGGCCCATGCGACTCATCGCTCCTATAAGATTAAAGATCTGATTACCTGCCAGACAGAAGGAGTGGTATATACAATATGTTTGAGTGCAGATGTGGCCTCCAATATGTGGGGAGGACCTCCAGAACTTTGGCAGTAAGAGTTGGGGAGCATGTTTCTAACATTAAAAGGGGTGAGAAATCCCATAGTGTATCTCGCCATTTTAGGGATCACCATAACCGTGATCCTAGCCAGCTGAGATTCTGGGGGATTGAAAAAGTCCCTAAGCATTGGAGAGGGGGGAATTATACCAGGAGACTGAGCCAGAGGGAGTCCCTCTGGATTTATGACACTGGGGTTATGATGCCGTTCGAGTTAAATATCTAGTTTGACCTGAACTGCTTCATATCTGATAGGTGAATTATATTCCTGTGTGTGGTGGGATATATGGAATCAAACTTGGGAGCTTTAGAAATTTATGACTCTTTATACCCTTAGGATCTTAGAATGTTTTACTATATTTGTCTACTGGTTATTGTATTTATTACACAGATGTATAGTCTAGATCAGGGATATGCAATTAGCGGACCTCCAGCTGTTGCAGAACTGCAAGTCCCATGATGCATAGCAAGACTCTGACAGCCACAAGCATGACACCCAGAGGCAGAGGCATGATGGGACTTTTTGCAACAGCTGGAGGTCCACTAATCGCTTATCTCTGGTCTAGATGATTATATGATTTTACTATCTTGATGTATAAAATCCCATGTCCAATTTGGTCCGAGGTTGGCGGTGGATGTTGTCTCCCGCAAAGTATTTTAACTATGGTTAAACAGAGTATTCGGCCGTAGTAGCCATTTGATTGATATAGCACGGGTTAACCTGGATTTGCTTAGGAGTGATTACTCCACTGGTGATCTCTGGGGACATGTATCTGTCTCCCGTGACCAGCACGCCCCTTTTGATGTGACGTAGCTCGGGGAGCGTCTATATCCTTGGAAACTAAATGATTTATAAAGCAAAGGTGACGTCCCAGGCCACGCCCTGCTGATGAAGGCACGTGATGCCATAACGCATACGGGGAGGAGCCTGTTGTGATGTCACCCGCCGCTAACCTTCGGATCTACGGGGCTATGTACATTTATGCTATACTCAAGACATATGTTTGTGAGTATATTTCTTTTAAACAATAAATGTCAGTGGTTTTAAGAGTCTGCACTTAGTCTGGATATCTGCTTCATTTTATGTGCATATACTGGCAACTTATGAAGAGATCGTTAGTGCTATATTCCGTGGCCACTGTATGGATTTGGGACGCTGCAAGATCTACATATGTCCTTAATTTTCCCCTGAGGGGACAAGTTCATTTGGCCCTCTAGCGAAACTGGGGTCAGATGGGGAGGTGAGAGACCACTCTAGCTGGTGAAGGGATTGCACTTTTATGTGTGTCTATGCACTTTGGCGGTTCTACCTGCATGCTGTTCTCTCCTTCAGCCTTGCAACAGGATATTCACATGGACTGTATATGGACTTATGCTCTTTAGTGTGTATTGGTTTTTTGCTCTGCATAATTTTGGATTTTATTTATAGTTGAGGTCTGGTGTTACCTTTGTGTTCAACTGCAATATTTTAGTAATTTTAGGGAAAGGCTGCACTAATTTTTTTATATATTAAAGCGTATGGGATTGATGCCATTGCATACCAGGAGTGGTGAGCGGAATTACCAAGCTTAATCTCTTCCTGTCCATAGTTAACACCAAGGGAGATTGCTACTTACTTAGCAGCCCATCAGCCAGCCATTGTGTACAGTCTTGCCACTTGCCTACAGGGCCAATTCTGTTTCAATGTTTTTATTAAAGTTTTCACAAAGGGTAGAAAAACATCAACATAGATAATTGGGTAATATATCATTTACACAATCCAAAGTGCTCAAGAAAAGGTTTGCATTATTATTCAAAAGAAGGGAGGCAGAAGGCATACAACCCTTGGCCCTACATTGACTGGAGAGGTTGCCCTCCAAATCACCACTATCAGGCATCTCTGAGGCACCTAGTTGCGAGCAATATGAGGTTGTGCTCAAGCGTTATTAAAACAGTAACAATAGCTAACAAAGAGATTCAGGGTGCACTCCCAACTTTTTATATCATAGTAGCCAGTGTGGATCAATGGAGCCTGGAAGTTGCCCTATGTATTTGAAAGAGAGGGTGTTCCCCGTCAGGGAGCCCCCTGTCCTCCATTACAAGAAATGCATTTTCACTACCTTTTGAGCACATGATTCAAAAAGAAAAAAAAGGTAGAAGAAAAGCGAGAAGATGAAGGAAAAGAAGAGGGGGGGAGACCCCATGCTCTGGTCTACGTCACCCAAAGATCTATCAGACTGGGACTGCCGGGATAACCAGTCAAGTAGCCGATCAGACTTTTTTGAAAACCTTTATTTTGTCATTTAAGATTGCTGAGAGTACCGGGCCAACTCTGACACTTCTCGCATATATGTAAAAAGTATTTTTTTGATATAAAATTACTTAGAACCCTCAAACATTATATATATTTCCTAGCTTAGGCCCTAGAGAATAAAATGTTTTTTTTTGCGCAACAATTTTTCAAATGCAATTTTTTTGGGGGAAAAATACATTTTGAGGAATTAAAAAAACAGAACACAATATACAACAGAATTTTTCTAAAATATGAATGACAATGTTACGCCTAGTAAATAGATGCCCAACATGTCATGCTTTAAATTGCACACGAAATGGCGCCAAAACATAAAAAATCTTTGTAGGCGACGATTTAAACATTTTTACAGGTTACCAGTTTAGGGTTACAAAGAAGTTCTAGTACGGCGCTTTCACTAGGCGAACTAGGCAGCTGCCTAAGGCGCACTGCCACTTAGGGAACGCAGCCATGGATGATAAAGATCATGACAAAGCTCCCAGGGGCACTCAATTTCAGGTCATAAGTATGTCCCCCCTTGGAGAGGGGGTGCTACTAAAAGAGGGGTATCGCAATTAGAGACTTTTTTGGATATACCAATTAAAATGCTATTTTCCCCATGGGCTTAATGTTGAGTGGGACATTAGTTCCTTTATTAATATTTTACTCTTTATTCTAAATATGTGTGTATATTTTATGGATACATACATATTTTAAACACGTTAAACACATTTTTATAGCTATATGGTTTTTATTTATTTGGTTTAGGACTTGTTTGGGTATAGACCATATTAGAATAAATATTTTTATTTTTTTATCCTTGATGTTTACATATGTGTATTTTTGTCCAGTATTGATCAAAAGCTGGCAGTAGTCCAATCTGATATATTGGCCTTTAATTTAGCCCGCAAATTTTATGCAAATTTATCTTGATCGATGTTAATATAAGTTCTTCCCCCTTCTTTGTATATACATACATGTATCCCTGACAGGGTTTGTATTTTATTTTGAAGCACAGCGCAATCCTATTTGCGGTCCATTTTAGCTTCCAAGCGAGGCTTGGTATATCTGTGAAGTTATATCACACATGTCGCGGTGTTGTATACACCGCTACATCACGCCCTGTCTAGTAAAATCCGGGCGGATGTGCCTGTTGAACTATCTGAGCTAGACGTGACATGTACAGCGCCTTACACGCCGCCACACCACGTCTGGTCATGTGATCTTAGAAGAATGTGCATGTCTAGCCCTCAAAGCGAGGTGTGACATGCACACTGTCGCTGAAAGTTATTTGTAGGGATATTACCATACACCTTGCCTTCTCAAAACGAGGCGTGGAACGCACGCCGCTGCTCCATCTTTGAATACCAACACTGGACTTCCGTTTCTGATAGTTTCAGGCTGTCTGGTGAGGATATTGTACAATTTACTATTCTTTATATATACACGCAGTGACCCGGGTGGGGGACACCCCAGAGGGCATCTTAGGGGACAAAACGCATTGATTTACGTCCCCCCAGGTCATTGTGGCATTGTATTTACTGAAGGGCCCTATATTTTCTACCTTGATGTAAATGTTTACAACATTTTCCATTAAAATTTCAATGGTTTTACACTATGGAGAGTTTTTTTTTATGGCTGATTGATACACCCTGTTGATTTACTGCTTGGGAGATCCTGCAAATAAGCGCAGATTGAATACCTATTGCTGAAACGGTGTCCGCAAAGGCCTTTAAGAGGATCTGAAGCTCCATACAGGAGGACATCAGCAGCGACAGTCAGGTTTGTGTGTCTCTTACCAAGTTCTGGTAAGTTAATGGTGGTGGATACTCACGTATTGGTTGGTGACGGCCACAAAGTATCTTTCTTGGAGACTGTATGAGCACTGGACACTTTACATATATTTATCTACAATCAAGTTTTACTACTTTTATTTTTTTGAGCACAGGACACTATTGTCATGCTAAGAGCACTGGACACTTTAATTTAGGGTTGTATTATCCTTGAATCATTTATTCTTAAGGAATTGTTATACATGGCATGCTAATTTTTAGCGCTGCACTTTATCTATATTATATTTGGTTACAATTTGTCAATTGGTATGCTGGCAGCTGTTGTATTTGCTATCTGCTATCTTTAGGAGTGCTGTATTTCTCTCTTTATTATCATTTTACATTTGGCCCATTTGGGAAGTGGTTTTAAAGGGACAGCTTCACGTGTACCACCGTACAGACGATCCCCAACGATAGCTGGCTTAGAACTTATCAATAAGCGCCAGGTAATTTATTGCCATCTCCAGCAGTAATGCAGAAATTGTCAGGAATGAATACACCCACCCGTTATTAGGGCTGTATGCTAAGTGCACTCAAGGACATTGATTGAGTTAATGTTGTTATACTGCCCACTACCAGCTAAAATGTGTTTTAACTTTTTTGAAGTTAAATACCTTATTATAGGCCAGTGTTCACCTTAACCAGTAGAGCATCTTTTAAACATGTTCAATTGCCTGTTTACTAATTCGTGTATTGTCTAACTTGCCTTGCCACAATACATCTAATTAATCCACTACTACTCAGAGCAGTAAAGCTGCCACAAGAGAGCCAGGAGGCTGTTTGTCTCAATGATGGTGAGAGCCCCCTGCATTGGTAACTATTCAAGTATCTTAATGCATTTTATGCATTTTATTTAATGCATATTCTGTGTGCAGCACTCCCCCCTCAGCCCACTAATACTTACTTGAGCCTCGATTCAGCGATGTTGCGCGAGAAACTCGTCTGTCCGAAACTCTCCCTCCTGATTGTCTGAGACAAAGCAGCGGGCATCATTGGCTCTTGCTGCTGTCAATTGAAGCCAGTGAGCCAATTGGGAAAGTGAGGGGCGGAGTCGATCATCTGAATGGACACACAGAGCAGCGGCTTGGCTTGGGTGCCCCCATGGTAAGCTGCTTGCTGTGGGGGCACTCGGTAGGAGGGAGGAGCCAGGAGCACCAGTGAGGACAGAGGACTATCTGGGCTGTTCTGTTCAAAACCACTGCACAGAGTAGGTAAGTATAACATGGTTGATAATTTTAAACTTAAAAAAAAACAAGACTTTACTATAAATTTTATTAAAGTGATTCTAAACCTAAACTTTTTTTTAACCACTTCAATACCAGACACTTACCCCCCTTCCCACCCAGACCAATTTTTAGCTTTCAGCGCTGTCGCATTTTGAATGACAAGTGACCGGCCGTGCGACGCTGTACCCAAACAAAATATTTATACTTTTTTTTCCCACAAATAGAGATTTCTTTTGGTGGTATTTGATCACTCCTAATTTTTGCTCAAACACAAACAAATAAAAAAGACCGAAAATTTTGAAAAAAAAAAAAGTTTTTCTCTGTTTCTGTCACAAAACTTTGTAAATAAGTACGTTTTTCCATCACTGATGGGCACTGATGAGGCTGCACTGACGGGCACTGATGAGGCAGTACTGATTGGCACTGATGAGGGGGCACTGATGAGGTGGCACTGATGGCCACTGATGATGGGGCACATATATGCAGCACAGATAGATGGCACTCATAAGCAGCACTGACAGGCACTCATAGGCGGCACTGATGGGCGAGCATAGGTGGCACTGATGGGCACTCATAGGCAGCACTGATGGACACTGATAGGTGGCACTGATGGGCACTGATTGGGGGCACTGATAGGTGGCACTGGTGGGCACTATAAGGTGGCACTAGTGGGCACTGATAGGCAGCAATGTCAGCCTGCAATGTAAGGTGGGCATTTCCCGGTGGTCCTGAATGGCATCTGAAATGGACACTGAGTGCCATCCATGTTGGGCATTGTGCCCCTTACCTGGTGGTCTAGGATGGGCTCCCTGGTGGTCCTGGGTGGGCTCTCCCTGGTGGTCCCTGGGCGGGCTCCCTGGTGGTCCTGGGTGGGCTCTCCCTGGTGGTCCCTGGGCGAGCTCCCTCGTGGTCCTGGGTGGTGATCCTGGGGAGGCTGCACTGATAAACAATCAGTGCAGACCCCCCTGTCAGGAGAGCTGCTGATTGGCTCTCATCTACTCGCATCTGCAGACGCTAGTAGAGCAAAAGCCAATACACGGCTCTTCCTGTTTACACTGTGTCCGGCCGTGATTGGTCATGGCTGATCATGTCCGATGGAAACTCTTTACCGAGATCGGTAATGCGGTGTGTCAGACTGGGGGCGTGCGATCGTGGACTATGCTGAAAGACGTAATATGAAATCCGGTCAGGATAACTGAACCACCATCATTTGCCGGTAGGCCGGGCGGGAAGTGATTAAATAATAAACATGTTACATTCACCTGCTCCATGCAATGGTTTTGCACAGAGTAGCCCCGATCCTCCTCTTCTGGGATTCCTTGCCGGTGCTCCTGCCTCCTGCTCTTCAACGAGTGCCCCCATAGGAAGCAGCTTCCTATGGGGGCGTTTCTGCGGACTCGATCCTGAGCTGTGTTGCTTGCGTCCATTGACACAGACAGTGGGGCGCGGCCCCACCCACTCTCCCTTATCACAGGATTTGATTGACAGCAGCAGGAGTCAATGAGAGCTGCTGCTATTGGGTACAGCGCTGGATCGAAATCAGGCTCAGTATGTATAAAGGGGGGTTGGGGGCTGCGGGGGATCCTGATCACAGAAAGTTTTTTACCCTAGTGCAGAGAATGCATTAGGAAAAAAATACCTTAAGGCTTTAGAACCACTTTAGTATTCGAAAAAAGCCAAAATAACTCATGATCACGGCATACATCTGATCAGAAACATCTGGTTACTAAATATGAGTTTCTGTCAATTGCCTATATTGATTAATCTAGCTATTCAATAAATATAGGACATTATAAGTGGTGCAAGTAGTGGCAGCATGAATTAAACAAGAAAAAATATGTCCTCAGTCTTTTCAGATACTCTACAAATTGCACTTTGTGCTCCATGCTATTATACTCTATTCCTTTTCCTATATAAATAGACATGCAAACAAAAATTCAAAGGTTGAGCACTTGCATTGTGATTCCACATTGCAATTAACCTGTAGAGATTATGATCCAAGTTAAAAAAAAAAAAAACAATGGATCTATCATAGGTTATCAGAGCATCCACAACAAATTTAGACCATTTGATAGGGACAATTGGTGTGTTCCTAAACACAGGTCATAGCCAATTATACCTTTTACATTTCTCCAGATAGTAAACAAAAAACTGACACTGATAATATCAAATGTCTAACGTAATTCCCTGTGACTGTTCTTTGCATTGATAATTTCATACACAAGGAAGAGTATCCTGTTCCACTTATCTCTGTTTTTCTTCACTGGTGCTACAACATCCTACTATCAAAGCTGTAACCCTTGTAACCCAGTCTAAGCTTGATTGATGCTTCTCTTTGAGGGTGTTTGCTTAAATAACTTACCCTCCATTAATCAAGTAGTCATCATGAGTCAATCTGTGTAGTGTTGTTATTGGTGGAATGTTAATGCCAATCAACACTAACCTTGTTTAGTTTCGAAGGCTTGAAAGGGCATTGCATACTGCCAGTAAGCATAATTAAGAACATTATATATTTTCTTATTTGAACATTTTTATATATTACTATAAAACTGTTAATAACAGTTTAGGTATTCATTTCTGCACCATTCCAACTCCAGCTTTGTTAAGAAAAAAGATTCCATATACAATGCAAGGATCTTAGCACATTTTATTGCACCAAATATCTATTCTGGAATTATTTATCTTTTTAAATACTTTTTATTGCGAAAGTGCACAAAATACAAAAGTATAGTGTTATGCACATTTGATTACATTACATTGTATGAGTATTCTTTTCATTCAAAGATCATAGTAAGTCACATAACAGCAAACTAACAACAGTGACAGTCTAAGGTTGGGTTCACACTTATCCCTCAAACGGACCGACATTGTGAGCACAAGTCGCATGACGTCACCAAATCAATGTTTCCCTATGAGAGCCGTCTTAACTGGTCCGACAAAGGTTCCTGTACTACTTTCGTCCTACTTCAGCCCATTGAATATCATTGAAGTAGGATCAAAGTCAGATCCTTGTTCTAACCATCCGACTTGTGACATCCAACTTGGTGATTACAGCCAGGGCCGTCTTTATTATTGATTGGACCCTGGGCAAACATTTTCTTGGCCCCCCATGCAATTTCGCTCTCCACCTGCTCTGAGACATACAATAAATAGCAGCTAGACTCAAAAACAGTTTACTGAATCAGATCAGGCAGCAATTGCGATTGGTTGCCAGAGGTTACAGCATATCATTACCGCTTACTTACTGCTTGCTAGAGTTTATAGCACACATTACAGCTCACTGATTAGTTGCTGGAGGTTACAGCACACGATTTCTGCTTGTTGATTGGTTGTAGAGATTACTGCACATCATTACTGCTCACTGATTGGTTGCTAGATGTTACAGCACATCATCTCCTCACTGCCCGCACACCATGGACTGGGGAGGTGAGGGGACCCATCAATAGACAGTAAACTCCTAGGGATCCTGGATTCAGTGGCAGTGCTGGGGGAGGGGTGGGTGTGATCAATGGCAATGCTGATTTTTTTACAGACTGCCAATATAAAGAGGAGTTTCAACACTGGCCACCAATGTAATAGAGGTTTACACTGACCACTATTGTAATAGAAGCATTCACAGTAACCATCATTGTAAGGAGGGATTTACACTGACCACTAATGTGAATGAAAGCATTCTACACCAAGCCACAATGTAATGAGAAGATTTACACTGACCACCTTTGTAATCGAGACATTTAGCTTGCGTCCACATTTGTGTGTGTCAGGAATGCATGCAAATCTCTTTTTTGACACAACAGAAATTGCTGCCCTTTAGCAGATACACAGCAGTTCCATCAATTGTTTATGACACCCTCACGCATCTGCTGACATGTGCTGTGGCACCGCATGTTTTTGAAAAAGGCTTAGGGACTTTCTTCCACATTTCTAGTGCATAGAGCAGCCCATTGAAATGAATGAACTGCCCTACATCTTTATCCACCCTTTCAGTACACCTTTGCATCCTAAAACCTCTGCTAACCTCTGCACCCCAAACCTCCCCTATTCTCTCCACTCCAACCCTCCCCCCTTTTAACTCTACCTGCCTCCTCTGCTCATCTTTGCACCCACCTTTATTACCTCTCTAAATCCGCTCCTTGCTCACCTGTGCACCCCAAACTGTAATTCCTTCTCTGCCTACCTCTGCACACCCCACACTACCCTCCCCCCCACCAATGTAATTTCTTTTGCAGAACAGGCTGATGTTAGACTTAATGACCACAGTTGCAGGCAGGACTTTTAAGCATGCTCCTTTGTCTCCTCACTGGGCAGGGTTCAGTAAAGGTGATGGTGATATAACCTCAAGGGGGCATGATATACATATTAATGCAGCCTTTATTTACATATCAATGCCGCCGGCCACCACTATTTACATAAGAATGCCACGGCTATTTACATATCAATGCTGGTTATTTCCCTGTAAACACAGGGTCTGCAGGTGAGTCATCTGTACACAACAATTGAGCAGAGCTGGGCAGCATTAGTAGCAGCATTTCACACTAAGATATCAGGACACAGCACAGGACTAAAGCTTCAAGGGACAAGGGAATTTAAACCAGGATAGCTGGCAAGTATTAGGCAGCTGCTTTGTACCCCACAACAATGACAGGGCCCATGGCAGCTGCCCCTTTTGCCCTACCTTAAAGACGGCCCTGATTACAGCAGCAGTAAAGGGAATTTATCTCACACTGGGATTGTTTTGATTGGTCAAAGGACAAGTCACTATCTCAAAGTCGGAGCAAAATCTTATCTTGTTCATTCAAGTCGATTGGAAGTAGGACCAAAGTAGGACAGAAGTAGGACCGATGTTGCAGGGCAAAGTAGGATCAAAAGTCTGACCGTTTTTGTGTCGGATAGTGTGACCCCAAGCCTAAAGGCCCGTACACATGGTCCGATTGTTGGCCAACAACGGTCATCCAACAACCTGTTGGCCGATAATCCGACACACATGATTCAACAGCCGATTTCCAATTGTCGTCCAACAGAAGTTGGCTGACAAGACTAGAAAACTTTTGGTGGCCAAAAAGACGTTAACCGATTGTTGGCTCGTGTGTACAGAAGTTGGCCAACAAAAGTTGAAAGTGCAAACACGCATGCTCGGAATCCAGGAAGTGTTTGGTCGTGTAGCATGTGTTCCTAATTCACAAATCACATTCACCTGAACTTCTTCATTATACGCTCGTAACACATCACTACGTTTGGCTTTGTTGGACGATTACTTGACTATCGTCAGTACTCTACACAAGACTGCCGACAGCCGATTTGGACAATAGTTGGATGTGTGGTCGCTCGATAATCGGCGCATGTGTACGAGGCTTTAGTCAATATAGAAACAGATCATACATTAAAGATACCTATAAGGGTCTCACCAAAAGCACTTCCAATACCTGGGTCCTGCTAACGAATTGTAAGCCATTTACCCTTTCGTTCTTGAAATATTTACTCAGTCTGTTTTACTGCATTTGCAGACATATTTTTTAATGTGTTCTAAGCCTTTATTCCAGTGATCAAGGTTGTTATGAGAATTATTGTCCTCCCCGCCTTCCAAGGGAAGGGAAACTTCCACAAAGTCGAAACCACCAGTGTAAGAACTCCACATTTTTAAACTTTTCAGGTGCTGCTTTGGATCAACACATATGCATCTACAGTAATACCTTGGATTACGAGCATAATTTGTTCCAGAAGCATGCTTGTAATCCAAAGCACTCGTATATCAAAGTGAGTTTCCCCATGAGAAACAATGGAAACTCAAATGATTAGTTCCACAACCACTGCTGGCAGAGGTGTAACTAGAACCTTCAGGGCCCCGGTGCAAGACTACGTATACACAACTAGGTTTCGTCGTGGACTTTTCAAATTTTTACACCTCAAGAATGTGACCACCAAAGCTGAAACACCTTCAAAGGGAAGGGAACCTTCCGCCCCTCCTGTTATTAAGAGTATTGTTGGAACTAGTGACCTTATTTCCGAATCTTGTGTAATTTTTTATACAGACGTTTACGTCATTTTGTCTGACTCATTTATAAAGTTCTTGCTTTCCCATTTACCGAATGTTAAGCAATCGTCCTGGGTCCATAACCTTCACGAAAACCACTCTGGGAATATCCATAGAAATTACATA